>CAUYQV010171533.1:0-24300 GCA_963574575.1 Galagoides demidoff | reverse complement strand
CTCAAGCTATCCCCCTGGGTAGAGTGCCATAGCATCACAGCTCATAGCAACCTCCAACTCCTGGGCTCAAGCAAGTCTCCTGCCTCTGCCTCCCAAGTAGCTGGGACCACAGGTGCCCGCCACCATGCCCAGCCATTTTTTGGTTGCAGCCATCATTGTTGTTTGGTGGGCCCGGGCTGGGGATTCAAACCCGCCACCTTAGGTGTACGTGGCTGGTACCTTAGCCGATTGAGTCACAGGCCCCGAGCCTATAAATTGTTCTTTTAATAGTTCCTTTACTTTCGTCAATGCTCTTTCCTCCAGGGGAGAAAGTCAGACCACTTACCTGGGATGGTGGACACCAGGTCAGAGGTGACTAGTCTCTCTTCCTTCTACCCACCTTTTGGCCCTGTGGAGGTTGTCCATGTTAGAGGGTAAGGCTTCCCCACCTGAGAGTCAGGATGACCGGATGGGGGCAAGACAGTCGCACAGCCATTCCCGTCCCCGCAGCCCAGCTGTGGCCTGATCCTCTGCAGCCCCACGAGACCTTGTGCACCCTTGCTTATTTTCCCTTGGCTAATTCAGGTTGCATTTATTTAATTACAACCAAAATATATTTCTAACTATTGTAACAGAGTAGCCCCCCTCTTCCCATAGATACAGAATCGTAAAATTGAGAGCAGGGAATATGTAACAGAGAAAATGGCTTGGGAAAAAGTGGCAAAAATGTTTACTGTCTCTTTGAAACTGTTTTTGTAAACTGAGACTTGCATTCCTGCCTCTGGCCGGGAGGCTCCCCAGTGGGCGCAGGTCACAGCCTTATCTTTAACTGAGATGGGCCTTAACTGTAACTGAGTGGCAATAGGCCCTCCCTTTTAAAAGCTCTGTGTTTCTGCTTATGTTCAGGAAAAACTGGTATTTGAGACCGTCTGCCATTTCTCCTCCTTTGCCAGCAAAGCGATCCATTTCCCTTTTCTTCTCCAAACAACTTGTTCTTTTTTTTCTCGTGTAGCCTGGAGCACGAGGCTGAACGTTCACTGTTACCCATGCTCCATTCTCCCTATTCTTTGTTTTGTTCACTCACAGCAAAACCACAACCATTAACAATAAGCCCCTTAGCTTAATTCTGATCTCCTCCCCTTTGAGTGTGGGCTAGCTTTGGCCACTCACTTCAAAGAACACAGTGTGGAAAGGAGTTCTAGGAACTGTACAGTGGAAACAGCTGCTGAGTTGTGCTGCAACCCAGTCACACAGTGAACGTCACCCGTGCTGTGATCATGTTCCCTCCGTGTGATGCAGTGATGAGGACACTTCTCCTCTGCTGTATTTTTTTTTAAAAGCCTCAAATACCAGTCTGGTCTTGGGAAGAACATCAGACAAACCCAGTTTGGGAGACCTTCTACAGGGTACATGGCAGGTGACCCACTTTTAAATATGTAAATATGTATCAAAAATACATTATAAAATATTGTAGCAATTTAGAATTTTTTCAGAAATATATTATAATGGATTACTAAAGTACTATAGAAATGTTTTTCTTTTAATCCCAGACCTATTCATTAGGGCCAGGCTGCTGTAACTTCAGTTGATTGATGGGTAATTGATGTGCATTCTGAGAAGATTCTGGACTGAGCATAGGGAAATTATCCTATGTATATTTCAGAGATCTGAATGAAAATGTCAGAAAATTGGCCACTTTTCCATGTCACCTGCTCATTCAACCCAAATTTATTTAGTACCTACGCCACATAGTGTCCCAGGAGCTGAGCAGGTGAGTGAACAAGATGAAGTCCTCCCCTCAGGGAACTTACATTTCAAGAGAAGAAAAAGTGAAGGGCAGACAGAGATACCTGAGCGAGTTCAGGTCAGGACTCAGTATACTAGAGTAAGACTCAGGCAAGCTGCTTGGATCTCGGAGATCAGGGTGTGGCAGTCCTTCCAGACGTCTGCCTTCCTCTGCTTAAGCACAGCAAACTCACGTGAACTTGAAGATCAGCAGATACTTGACTCAGCTTTCAGAAATTGGGTGCACAAGAAAGGTGGACTTGAAATAACAGAAACATCGAGCCTCCAGGGGACACTGTCCCTGAGAAGCCAGAGCGTAGGAGAAGCCCTGACAATGGCCCTCCTCTGAACTCAGGAGATCCTTCTAGATGGAACAAGGCAGGGACGAGTGCCGGGGACTGGGCAGCAGCAAGGCTCAGAGCCAGCTGTGCTCCTCCCCGAAGAAACATCTGTACATTTGGATGACTGCATTGCAGAGCTCAGGGCTTACACGGGTTCCCCACCCTGGCAGATGAGAGGGGCAGATGCCAGAGACCCCTCA
This sequence comes from Galagoides demidoff, assembly GCA_963574575.1. Taxonomy (NCBI): domain Eukaryota; kingdom Metazoa; phylum Chordata; class Mammalia; order Primates; family Galagidae; genus Galagoides; species Galagoides demidoff. Next base: position 21,995 of record CAUYQV010171533.1, on the reverse strand, counting down.
GGGCATGACAGATGGTGGGGATGAACAGAGCTGCCCCCTGTCTGGGAGCAGGGGGTGGGTTATAAAAGAAATACTGACCACTGTGGATACCCATTTGCCTAACTGCGGCTGTTTTTATTCTTTTCTTATCTAGATATCAACCTTGTTTTTTGTTATTTTGGTTTTAGGTCACTCATCTGTTCTAATAGCCTATATAGTCTGTTATTCTCACATGATTGGTCATTAGAGAAAAATTATTTTAGCACAAAATGTAACTTTCACCCTTCATCAAAACCAGCAAATCTTGCTATCTGTACAGATACACTAAGCTGGATGTGGTGACTTGGGTCTGTATTCCCAGCACTCTGGGAGGCTGAGGCAGGAGGATCCCTTGAGCTCAAGAGTTTGAGATCAGCCTAAAAAGAGCTATCCCACCTCTACAAAAAAATAGGAAAATTAGCCAGGCATGGTGATGGGCACCTGTAGTCTCAGCTGTGTCCAGGAGGGTGAGACAGGAGAATCACTTGGGCCCAGGAGCTTGAGGTTGCTATGAGCTATGATCGCATTCTAGCCCGGGTGACAGAGTGAGACTCTGACTCAAAAAAATAAATGGCAAGGACCTGAAATTCCACTTTTTAAATAGTGATAATCAACCAGGTTTTAATGCCACCAACAAATCAAATGTGGCTAGCTACTTTCAATGCCACCAGCAAATCACTATGTGGCTAGCTAGTCCCTTTGGATTGGGCTGAGGTGCAGACATTTGTCAGGAGGGCAGCTGAGGTCAACAGCCCAGTCTGCAAATGGAGGACTAGGGCTCTTGCTCTGTGGTATGCTAATCTGGAGAGGACCCTCGCCCACCACCGAGCCCAGTAGAGTTCCAACAACCCTGCATGATCACTAATGATTAACACCACTCCATACTCTCTCAACCTGACTGGATTTTTGACAAACTGATTGTCTTCCAATGAGGTTGTGACATTTGAACCTCTGTAAATACACAGTAAGGTAGAAAAATACTGAAATTAACATAATTAAACAGTTTTAACTGATGCCCTGAGCATGTAGGTGATTGACTAGAAATCACAAATATACTTTGCTGTGGCCTATTTGGACAAAGCTGCTTGAAATTCCATCTATTTGAAGGAAGTCCTTTGTAATGCATATGACATCAATGCTAGCCACTTGCTCTGATCCTTGTGTGAGATTTCTGTTATGCAAGCGGGTAAAGCTGGAGCCAGAGGGGGGATGTCTCCTATATGGGTCTCAGCTGGAAATTCATTTCCATGGGGCTTTGCATGTAGGATGTTTGCTTTTCTCCCGTCCAGCTTTGTGTTAAATAGCATCTTAAGGATACCATGCTGGAGACGAGGGTAGGCAGTGTGGTCCTCGCAAGGCATGATCCTAAGTCTGGCCCTATAAAAAGGGGCTTTTTGAGAAAAGCTGGGCAATCTGCTCATCTGAAGCTTCTGGGGGGCTCACAGTATGTTTTGGCTGCTCTGATGTACAGACATTCTTATATCTACGGAACACTGACATGAGAATCTCAAAACAGGTGCACTCTTTGTCCCTGGAAGGGCTTTTATCTCTCAATGGCACTGATAAATAGATCTCTGCTACAAATTTTAGAGTTGCTACATCAGTGACTAGGAGAGAGTTGTTGGGCACTAACTTTGTATGCCTGAAGGGCATAAAATACCAAAGAGGGCAAGAATAGAGGAATGTGAGAAGTCAGTTTAATGGCTGATGTCCCACACTCCTGTACATTCTCAGAAATGACAGAGTAAGAACTGAATGTCTTCAATAGTTATATAGCTTGAAAGTGATCATAGTTGATGAATTTAGGAAGCTGTTGTTAATGTGAGACAGTTTTGCACACCCATACTGATAAGATTTGGGAGGATATAGACTATATTTTCAGTAAGTGTTATTATTATTTCCATTTAATTAATTAATGAGGAAACCAGGACCAAAGCGTGTAACTGATTCTCCATATCCACCATCTAAGAGAGGACTCCTGCTGGCACAGGCTTTCTGACCTGCCCCGCGGGCCATGGGCCAGTAGGCTTCTGCTGTGCCTTTGGTTACACACAACAGTGGTCTGTCTTGCTGAGCAGGTGCTAGGAACCTCCTCGTGCTGGCATCTTCTCCATCTTCTCAAGGCTCACCTAGGATTCCACACCATGGTTGCTGATGTCAGATGCACAAAGTTGGTAAAAAGTTCTAAACTGCCTGAAATCAACTCAAGAAGGTGGGAAATTTGAATAGCCTACCTGTTCCAAGCATAGAATCATTGGTTAAAATTTTCTCACAAAACATAATTATAGACTGAAATATAGTTTACCGGGAAATTTTATACAATATTCAAGATAGAAATAATTTAAAATTCTCAAATCAATTCAGAGTTGAGAAAAAAAGGGTGACATTTTTGCACTCATTTGGTAAGGTTAGCAAAATCTTGATGTCATAATTCACAAAAGCATAAAGAACAGCAATTTGATTACACTAAGGAACGTGGAGGAGAAATTCTAAGCGTATTCAGAAAGATAAAACTTGAAGTCCAAGTTGAACTGATACCAAGATTGTGCGGTTGGCTTCATATTTGAAAGTCAGTTGATCCATGGCCCTGGTTAGCAGGTGTGGTGACATTAACACGACAGAGGAAACTTCAGTGAAGCACAACATTTCTCGATGATAAGGACCCAGGTATCTGGGAAAGGAAGGACCCAGGTACCTTGGAAAGGAAGGACCTGGGCACCTGGGAAAGGAAGGACCCTGGTACCTGGGAAAGGAAGGACCCAGGTACCTGGGAAAGGATGATGCCTTTTTAATTAGGTAAAGAATATCTCTCTGCACAAGTAATACTATAACAAAGTCACATTGAATTATGTAAAGTGAAGAACACTCTTTTGTTTTAAAAAGATTTTATTTAACTATCATTTACACAGAAATGAACAAGGTAGCTTCGGTCTCTCTCTCTCTCATCATCCACCTCTACCTCGATCATAGTATATTTTCCTCAGTTTTATAGTTTTTTAATCAGGGAAAAGGACCATCTACTATTCCTTCTTGGCCAAAAGCCAAAGGCTTCACGGTGTCCTTGTTGTCCTTTGGCTGGGTGCAGTGGCTCACATCTGTAATCCTAGCACTTTGGGAGACCAAAGTGGGAAGACCACTTGTAGCCAGGAGTTTGGGACCAGCCTGGACAATAGCAAGACCCACTCTCTTTACAAAAATTTTTAAAAAATAGCTGGACATGATGGTGCATGCCTGTAGTCTCAGCTACTGGGAAGCTGAGATGGGTGGGTTGCTTAAGCCCAGAAGTTTGTGGCTGTCATGAACTATGATGATGCCACTGCACTAAAGCCCAGGAAAGAGAATAACACTCTCAAAAAAACTTCAAAAGAGAAAACAAAACAATTACTAGTTGTAATGTGGTCTACTCTATCAGTTGTTTTCTATGCGTTTTCCATGATCGGTTAGATTTCTTATGTGTGATTCATGTGTAATACAGTTTGAGGTTGGCGGTCTGTATGTCCTCTTTAATAAACACGTTTCTAACTCCAGCTCATGAGCATGTCATCCTCTATGTACTCCCCCCTACAAATTATATTATTGTCCTTCACTTTCAGGTCCATGGTCTACTTCTAATTATTTTTTGTGTGTATGGTATAGAGAGTAAGATTTTTCATAATGGCAAAATCAATAGCGATCCATCTATTAATGATAAAAATAAGAAATAAATTTGGTTGTTTGTACAATAAAATACTGCACAGAGTAAAAATTGATGCACTTTCACTACCAGCCCCAATGGACAAATACCATAAATATAGCATTGAGCACAAGAAACCAGGAATCAGTCACAGAAAACATACATCACAGTTTCATTTATCTAGTTTCTAGAGCTGGCAAAATGCAGTAAAATATTTAAAGCTGTAAAAACATTTTCAAGAAAATGAAAGAAATAATCATCACAGATTTTAGAAAACTGATTATTATTAGGGAGATGAAAAGTAACAGCAACAGCTGAGTGTAAAACAGGAATCAATTAAGATATTGATCCTAACCTGTGTCTCAACCTGGGTGGCTGTGTGTGTGTAGTATGTAGGGTACCTTTAACAAAAACCACATTGAAAGAAAAGTTTAATGTTAAAAGTGGACAAAACAATGCAATTATATTTAAAGTTGGTATGAAAATAATATGTAAGAGGATTGTTTTTGTTTCTTCGTTTTTGGCTATCAGCTTCTGAAAATGTGTCCTGTCTTTCAGGAGAACAATTATTGATTTTTTTTCTACATATTTCACAAGTCTCTCAAGTAAGAACTGTTTAAATTAAAAGATTCTTTTGTTTCATATCATCACCAGTAATGAGAAGGAAAAAAGGGACTGGTTTTCCATAATTAAAAGAGCACAGTATTTCTATAGAAGTACCCTGGGCAAACTTGTTTCTTAGAAGTTCAGAGCCCAAAGGCACTAATGCTGAATTATATCGGCCTCTGGCATACATAACACTTTCCACCCAGAGTCTCCATCACCTCTACTTTGAAATTAATTACATTTGATGCTTTATTGAGTTTTTCAATTACTGATCCCTCTTGGCCCAGACTGTCCCTTGGATTTCCAGTATGATATCACTCCTTTGTTTTTAAATGAGCAGAAATTGGCACCTGCTTTTCTTTGCTCATTAATTTGAATAAGAAGCTGATTTCTGGTGACTCTGAAATTAAAATTACTTTATTTCACTGGTTTTAAAACATTGTTACACTTTAGAGTCATTTTTCTTTTAAAAATACTGATGCTTGAATCTCAACCTCCCAAAATCAAATTTAATTGGTCTGGGCTATGAAAGCCTAAGGATTTTGAAAGTGGAATGAGCCTTTTTACATGCAGTAAAGTCTGAAAATCACTGTTCTCCATTATCTGCCTATGAATGTGGTAGATTTTTCAAATAAAGCAATAGCTAATGATCCATTGGTAATGTCTAGCTATTATGTGTATTTTCCTATTGAAAAAAATAACTAGCCAGATAATAGAATAACATCATTCTGTCTTTCCTAAACACATATATCATTTAGTATTTGTAATCTTCCATTACATTTGCTTTCAGTCCAGGAGATAGACTCTTTAATGTTGTGGTTTCTAAGTTATTGGATGTTGGAAGATGCACTCACACATCATTTATCAATGCACAACAATTAAAATTGTCCAGAATCCTATCCTATGTAGTTAGATTAGCGCTACTTTGCAAAAAATTTTAGAAATGTAGTCAACCCTGACAAGCCAAACCATGAAATCCATAGAATCATGAGTCTGTAAAATCCACAGGAATGTCTTTGTGGGATGTCACAGAGAAAAATTCTATTTTGAACAAGTAGGAGTGATAATTAGCACATTTTTGTGTGTTAACTTTAATGATAATAAAATAGCTAATTGTATTTAGCTTTATGCTTAGGTAATGCTAATTAGCTTATAGTCAGCATTGGTTTCATCATTACAAAATATTTGAGATAATTACTATTGTTATATTTATTTTAGAAATAAAGAAACTGAGGCTTAGCAAGCTTAATTTGTCTAATGTGATATATTTAGTTCAAATTAAATCTTATCTTAGCTGTTAAAATTTAGTGAAGTTGGGCGGCGCCTGTGGCTCAAGGAATAGGGTGCTGGCTCCATATGCCAGAGGTGGGTTCAAACCCAGCCCCGGATAAAAACTGCAAAAAAACAACAACAAAAAATTTAGTGAAGTTTTGGCATTCCCTATGAATTGTCACGGACTTATCTATTGCAAATGTGCTGTATTCTAAAGAAGGAACAACAAGTATGCACTGTTTTGGTAAATGCAATTCAGATGTGGTACAAATTACAATGGGGATACTGCCGTTTATCAAGTATTCACGTGGTGTCTTGCATATCGTAAGCATTTAAGACATTTTTATTATTATATCTATTACATTATTGAAGATAGCTTTCAATTCTTCCAGTAAGCAGGTGAGAAACTCAGATTCACATATACAAGATAGTTTATGTATATTTATAATGTAGATGTTCACTGAACTTAGAAAACCTTCTTTTTTGTGATTATGAGTTGATTTGTAACAGAATTACTACTTATGTGAATGTCTTAGAAGAATATGATAAATAAAGAAAGATGAGGAGATGAAGAAGGAGGAGAAGCCACAAGTGGCTTCAATATCATTAATCAGAGAACCGGGAGGGACACCTTCTAAACCTAGGACATCTCAGCTCACGACTGGATTAATCGAAGAAACTATTACCAAGGATCTTTTTTCTAAATACAGAGATTTTACTTCTAATTTTCATTTTACATAATTGTAGCTTTTCACGCAGTTGCAAGAAATTATACGGAGAGATCCATATATTCTTCACAGAGTTTCTCCTAATATAATAGCTTGTATACTCTGGTACAATATGGCAGACAGGAAATTGATAATGGGGAGTAGGGTCATGTTAAAAAAAAAATTAAGTATGTGTTCACTATATGGCCCATAAATTTTGGCATCTTCCTAGAGACATGAAAGTTTCTTTTTACCTACATTCTTCTGACCATTTTTGGATTATATATGGCAACGAGTCTTATGTGTCTGTGTGTTTAGCTCCATGAAGGATTCTCTTTGAACTCCACCACAGTCAAGGTGCAACATTTCTGTCAGCAATAAACCCCTTGGCCCAGCCACCTTTCTCTGTTCCTTCCCTCCTCACTAGCAACCAATAATCTTTCCTCTGCGTCTATAATTTTGTAATTTCCAGAATGTTATATAAATGGAATCATATAATATGCAACAGTGGAAATTTTTTTTTAACTTGGTATGATGCCCTTCAGACACATCTAAATTTTTGTGTCAATCACTTGTTACTTCCTTTTATTGCCAAATAGTTTTTCATGGCATGGCGTTACCACTGATTATTTAACCATTCATCTGTGGTAAAATACATGAGCTGTTTCCAGTTTTTGGCTACTAAACATAAAAGTATTGTGAATATTATGTAGAAGATTTCATGTAAATGTCAATTTTTATTTCACTAAAGTAAATGCCCCAGAGGGCAATTCCTGGATTTCCTGCTTACTCTGTAAGTGCTTACTGCTTCTTTAAAGTTGCTATAAGCAAAAGAGTCACCCAGTTTCTCAGAATCCCCACCAGCCCTTGGTTTTTCCATCAAAAATACTTTATTTGCTGGCCATTCTGACTAGGTATGTCATGGTATCTAACAAAATTTTAATTTGTTTCTAATCAAGTGAGTTGGGAGGTATGTGTTTTCTGTGACTAAAACCCATGCTGATCTATGTACCTTCTTTATATTTTTCCAGGTTGACATATTCATTAGCGTGAGTGTAGATTCCTGCATCCACCAACATAGTCAAGACAGGGAAGAGTCCACCACAAAGATGCCTTGTGCAACCATGTTGTAGTTTAGAGTTGGAGAATAATTTATTGGCTGCCACAGGCCAGGGAAGGGACAAAGCCAGGAAAAATTAAAAAAGGGTAAGCTTTTGATATTGCACCTTGGATCCACCCAAGTCATTATGGGTACAGGAGTGCAGCCCATTCTACTGCTGAGCTGTGGCCCATAGAAAGGATGGGCAACAGTGTGTTTAACCCATCATTCATTCAAAACATTGGCATTTCCAGATTTTGCCTGTTCCAAACAAAGGTGCTATGGCCACTCATGCACACATTTTTTTAAAATAAGCTTTTATGTCTCTGGGAAGATGCCCAAATTTATAGGCCATATAATAAATGCTTGCTCAATTTGTTAAAGAAACAACAACAGCACTATCCCACCCTTTTATAAGAGTAGTTTTACCATTCCTACCAGCAAGGGATTAAGTGACCCACTGTTTCACATCCTAATGAGAATATGGCATTTATCAGTATTTGCATTTCTTCAAAGGCTGAAAATGCTGACCTTTTTCATGTCTGGTCTGTATATACTCTGCAGTGAAATGTCTGCCACACCTTTAACCCCTCTTGATGATTATTTTTATGAGTCAACTAGCCTGCACACAGAGCTGGTAAAACGTTATTTCTGGGTGCATCTTTGAGGGGGTTTCCAAAGAAGATTAGTGTTTGAATCAGTAGGCCGAGTAAAGATCACCCTCACCAGTGTGGGCGGGTGTTGTCCAACCTGCTGAAGACCCAGACAGAACCAGAAGGCAGGGAGTGTGTTCACTCCTGCAGGTGAGCTGGAGCATTTCCCTTATCCTGGCCTCAGAGCTTGGTGCCACGCTTTCTCTTGCCTCTGGACTCAGACTGAATTGTATGACCCACTTCCCTGGGTCCCTGTCTTTCAGACTTAAATTTTAGGCTTAGCCTGAATTATATCACTGACTTTCCTGAGACTCCAGTTTTTGTGGAGCAGGTTGCTGACATCTTGGCCTCTACGACCATGTGAACAAATTCCCATTATAAGTCAGTAAATAAATACACATATATATTTACTATGGGTTCTAGTTCTTTGAAGAACATTTCTTAATACAGATTTTGGCACCAAGAGTGCTTACTGAGGAACAGAATTTTAAGGATGAGTTTTCAAGTCCCATCTGACTCCTAAAGATGAGGAAGCTACAATGTGTAACCCAAGAGGAGCTGCACTGTATTCCAGAACTACTAGAGTCTTGTAATTTATGCAGAAACATAGAGAATGTGTGTTAGGGTGAATATGATGGGTGAGAGAATGATGGTGGGAGAAGCCTCAAGCTGGATCAAGTTGAATGTGTTGATGTGAGCTAATGAGGGGCTGTAGCTCAGGACCTCAGAAAGGGCCCTAACAGCTTGTCTGGATGATTGACTGAAACATGAAGAAGATGATGGCCCACTGTGGGTGAGATAGAAACACTTGACTGCCTTGATTTAATGCAGAGGAGGAGACTTAAAGGTTTACAGAGATTGGAACATTACAGTGTATTTGTAATTTATTACCTATTCGTCCACACAGAGAAAGTCCAGAAGGCATATATTTAACCACACTGTGAGAAATGAATTTGTGAGGGGAGTGAGTCCCAGCATCCTTGAAGATCATGAGTATTCTTTTATGTGGGCCAGACCTCATAGTGGAAACCACAGGCACCCATGTGAAAAACCAAAATGCAATGGTAGTTATTGGGTCCCTAGGTGGCAGAGGCCGAGTGGTGGCATTCAATTGCCAAAGGCAAGGTAGAAGTGTTAACACTGGATAACAGCAGAGACAAGATATCAGTCTGAATAGTCTGATTTACACAAACCTACAGTGTTGGCTAGTTGATCGTGGTGGTTCTAGAAGTGAACTAGATAAGAAGTGTATTAAATTGTTATTGATTTGTATAAGTAAAAAGTCCCAGGTCAAGTGAACAAAGGCTTACCTGGAATGATAAAAACAGAGAGTTATGGTCCTTCAATAAGACTGAGGTATGTGCAAAATTTCCTCCTGGGTGGTGACCTTTGTACAAACTTTGTCAGGTATGTTATCAAGACCTTATGAGGAAAGACCTTGTACAATATTGTCTGAGTACCCTGTGCTGGGTCAAATTCATCTCTAAGCTTTAGTCTACTCAGAATCACAGACTGTTGAATCTGTGATTGATGAAAGCTGAGAATAGGTTGGGATCTAAAACACACGATATATAAACAATGTTTTTCTCTAAGTCCATAACTCTCCTGGGCTGGACCCTTGCCCAAAATTCTCTTACATGGATTTATTCCACAACTTAAATTACATAGATATCTTTCTTTTTTCCCCATATATTTACTTTTTATTGAATTTGTTAATGTTACAGAGTTCTTGCGTTGCCAAAGCCTGCCTGAGAATTCAAAGAAAGAAATGGTACAATGGACAACCTCACCCACTTATCACACAAGAGCTTAGGTTCAAAGTGCTACTTGAGATAACTTTTGATAGGAATGAAATTGTTCAATTGAAAGGTTCATTAGGAGAGAATGAGAGCAAAATTCCATTCATTGAGCTGAATATTTTTCTATTGGAAAGAGAAGGCCCCCAAATGAAAATCTGATATTCATATTGTTTTCTTCTAAAATTATTTAGCCAAAGAAAATAAAAATGTAAAATATCTCAATTTATTTTTCTTTGAGATCATCCAAAGTAATAACTTGAAATTAGTGGCTTTCAGTCTATGATTTACCTTCCTCATCCTTTGTCTCCCTTTCACTCTGTGTCTACCCACTCCCCCTTCAACTCAGCCAGGAACCCCAAAGCATGGTTGAGTCCCATATTTAAATCCCTTTGCAACAGCCACGTCCCTAGGCGAGTTCTTTAGCCTTGGTCTCAGCTTAGCTGAAAGCTCATGACAGTAAAATCAAGATAAACAAACTTTTCCAGGTGAATTAAGAGTATCCTGAGGAAAAGCAATTTATGGCTAACAGATTTTTATTAATGGTTTTAGATTAGCATAGGCAAAAAGCTTAAGAAAAAATAAAAGAATAAAAAATATGAGAATCTGTGTGAGAAGATAGTGAGAAATTGCAGAGAGTCAGAGAGATTTAGAAAAGCTGTATTCAGTGGCAAACATGTTTCAGAGATTCTTTCTAAAGTCTTATTGTATGAATAGATTTCATATAATCCAAATCTTTTGATGACTTCAAGGAAAAGTTCTTTAACAACTTTAATCACCATTCAAGAGTAGACCCTGAAACAAATGTGACCTCAGAGCTTTACTTATTATGAGTGACCTTAAACTAGAAATAGTTTAATACAAAAACAAGTACTGGAATATAAAAGAATTCCATTGCCAATCTCCTGACAGAGGAGACACTTCGATGGACTTTTGAAACAAAAGCCAAAAAAACAAGGAAAACCTCATTATATTACATGTAGTAACTAGCTGCTCCAACCCTAGTCATTAACCACCAGAGGAGAGAAATGTTTAATAAAAATACATGTAAGTATTATAAATAAAAAAGAACATGAGCAGAACTAGCTAAAAAAAAAAAAGAGAGAGAGAGAAGTAGAAATACAAGTGGCTAACTACTGAAGGGTTATTTATCATTCTTTGAAGGGGAAACAAAGTCCAATTTCATATTTTACTCTTAAACTCACAAATAAAAACTTCTCTAAATATTAAAAGAAAACCTGACACAATTTTTACAACTAGGAGTGCTACACTAATCCTACTATGGTCACAGACCTGTCCTTCAGAGCCCATGACTGTCACCATCTGGGACCCTTGCTGAGAACCCACACCTGCTGTCTTCACAGTATGGGTTTACTTCACAGACGTCATGTCCCAAACCCAGGGACAGTTTTTGAGATCCTTGAGTACTCTCAATTAATGATTAGCTTACAGCTAATTTGGACACTGAATTTCCAATATATTTTTGTTCAAATTAAGCACAATTTAAATGTCCATGAAACAATATGCTTTCTATTGGGAAAAAATCTACCATTTTGCCTTCAGTGCTGCCTGAGTCTACAGCTATTTCATTGTGATAGATCTCTGTTCTGACTTCTCCAGTGTTGCTTCATATCAAGATAACCAGCAATTGTTTAGCTTTTCTGTGCAACTCAGCACTGTCCTTAAGCACTGACTCCTCACAAGCCTCCTAAGGCCCAGATGTTGATGAACAGTCAGGGCAATGAGGACCTTTGTTTTCTCTGTGAATCTGCCCTCCAGTCGTACGCAGCTAAGATGCTGCTACATCCCGAGACAAACTGATCACTAAGGTTGATTCCCTCATCTACTCATGCTTAATATAATTTCAAAGTAAAAACAGCAATTTTGTAAAAAACATATTGGATGAGTCGTGACTGATCCCAAAGAATTAAATGCATTAATCCTGACAGATTATGTCACTCAAAATTTTTCTACAATGCTCACTGTGAGACAATTTAGAGATTTTCTAAGTCTTACTGGCAATGGGTGCCCATTTTCTCTATGATCACTTCCTATGACTGACATTAGAAATTCTTGGTAATTGGACCTCTCCTCCAGAACATAGGGATGGTATTTGGTGACTTAAAATGAGATTTTCTTCATTTCCCCAGCCTGGACCTTCCTAATTATCATAAATCTTTACAAGACCTGTTTGTACATGATCGATCTGAAAAAACCCTTGATTCAACTTCAAAGGAATACTGGTAAAGCAGCTTTTTCTTCAGACTTTCTTTAAATCAAAGGCCAAATCTACTCATCTTGTCTACAGGGTATTTGGTCCAGCAGACGAGGGATGAAGACGTCTCCCTACTCAGTGGTAAGAGGCCTCCTTGACACTCTGGCATTTACAGTCCTTCCTGCTTACAGTGCTCTGTGCCCTGGCTTAACTCTCATAGAGTTTCATCACTTTATTCTCTGTACATTTCTCTCAATTGTGACACTTCAAATCCTGACGCTCTTCTTCTTTTACCCCAGAAAGAAAATCTAGGACTCTTTCCTCCACCAAGAATTGACTACGTCTTGAAGCATGATTTATTAAGCAGTCTCTAAAAATTCCAGATTTAAATCTTGTTCATTGGTGGGTCATATCTTAAGATGAAAATGGAATAATTTCAGCCAATATAGGCCTTAACAAATTTCAATTTATTCCTAAAATGTAAATTGCTCCTACCTGGGTAAAATTTGTATGGCAAACCCTACTTCACTTACCATGAACTGCCAAATAAGAAGAGATGGGAGTGGTGCAATATACACAGGTGACAAGTCTAAGTGCTCCAAGGTTTCATAATGCTGGAAACAAGAGCTTTAAGCCTAGGCATGAAACATATTAAAAATGGCCAAAATATTAACAAATTGTTAAGTGCTTTCTAAGATGGTGACTATTATAAAAGTCCAGAAAAAAAGAAAATACAGATCTTCATCCCTCCACAAGTAGGAAACTCCTTTAATGAGACCCAGTATCCCATTTTTTGAGAAGGCAGAACTTTGGAAAGGTTTGAAAAGGCATTAAAAGTGCTGGCTATTGACTGGGATCAGAAGAGAGTCATTGCAGTTTTATCTGTATGATAATCTCTGAAAGTTTCATGAAAGCTACTAGTTTATGCCACAGAATGTCAAACAACTCCAGGCAAAGATTTTTCATGAAATGAGCCAACAAACCAAGGATGGATTAGCTGCTACTATCAGCATTATTGGGGAAATTTACACATGGCTCAATGGTCACTAGCATGTGATGGAACCATGACCGTGGGAAGTGAGCAAGTACTGAAGCCTCAGTGACCTCTGTGAAGACTTCTCTATGTGCATCATGATTCCTGTCAGCTTGTTCTCAGGGCAGATTAAAGATTTCTTTGCTAGAGAGATACAGTTCTGACATTAAGGAAAAAAGAAAAAAAACAAAAGCCTTTACATTCCATTTCCAACATGGGGAATTCTAATCTGTCCTTTGATATTGCTGCTGCTTTTGCTGCCACTGGTACTGAAAAACTCTGCAAAGTCTTGTCCCTCCCCCAGAAATATTATTGCTCCTATGACCGTGTCACCCTTAATCCTCCTGAGGAGCCAGATAACCAACATCATTGTAGAACTCAAACTAGCAAAGTGACAAAATGATATGAAGGTCTTGCTTTGGTGACTGAGAGTGCAGCTTCCCGCTCTCAGAACCATGAGAACTGCTCTCCAGTCCTACCTGGCTGACTAATCACAGGAACTGGTTTCAAGTCACCCTAAGGTAAGCTGTTTCTTTTCTGACTTTCAGCTCCACCTCATTTCAGCCAGGGAAGGGCGCTCCACCTAACTCATGGAATATACTCCGTTTTAGTGCCAACAGTGTTTCCTTAACACCCCCCAAGAAGGCTGATTCCCTGGGATCCTGTTGAAAAGAACTTTTGATTTAGTTTTACCCTTAGGACAGCAATTATAGACTTTGAGATTTAGGTTTCTTAGGTGAAAAGATATAATTTTATAACATTCAACACCTGGAGTGCCATTTTTTTGGACACATGTAACTACAAAATCTAAGAATCCTTCAACAGCAGACAATCTTCAAAAGAAGACAGCTTTAACCATGAGCTTCAGGTCAAAAAGCTTCATGACACAAACAGTTTTTCACCTGAAATGTATGAAACATGATCTAGAAGACTAGAGCCTAAGACTGTCATTTGTGTTTTTCTGTCTTTGTTTTTTGTTTTTAATGCTGTTTTTATTTTCTTAACTATTTTCTTCAATATTTACTAATACAAGGTTCTGGTCTATAAACAAACACTGCTATGTTTTAACTATAATCTTTAGAAGATCTTTATCTTTGGTATATTTTTCTGCATTCTTAGCCCTTGGCATGAGTACAATATTTAGCTGTAATTTCTTGATAATTTGATTAAAATAAATAATGGAAATAAGTCATGTGCACACATTTTCCTCTAGTGCCTAATAAATTTTGCTATTATAAATGTTTTATAATAAACATTTGACTTTGTCAGTGTATTACTCAGCTTGGGATGTCATAACAAGAACTACAGATTGTGTGGTTTATAAAATAGAGATGTATTTATCACAGTTCTAGAGGCCAGGAACCCCAAGATCAAGGTTCCAGCCAATATAACTTCTGATGAGAGCAGTCTCCCTGACTTATGAGCAGTCACTTTCTCACTGTGTACCACCTTGGTCTTTCTAAAATATCTGTGAGGAGAGAAAGGGCAAGTGTGTTCTCTGCATCTTTCCTGATGGAGGCTTTAGTCCTGTTGGATAAGGGCCTCACACCAATGACCCCATTTAAGCTTAGTTGCTTCCTAAAGAACCTATTTCCAAATACAAAAACATTGGTATTAGAGCTTTAACACATTCATTTAGGGGGAACACAATTCAAATACTCACTAAATAAATTTTGAACAAAGTGACCATGATGTCAGGCATAGAAGTTATTCATGACTCACTTATGTGGACTTCAACTGACCTAAGCCAATTAAGTAAGATTGATAGATATAAAAAGGAGATATAAATAATCATCTTCAGGAATGAAATGTAGGCTATCATTATATCCTGTAGTTACTAAAAGGATAATAAGGAAAATGTATAAACAACTATATGCTTATAAATTTGACAAGGTAGAAAAAAGGACCAATTCCTCAAAACCCATGAACTATCAAAAATGAACTAAGATGGAAGTCACTGGTCAAACAATGTACCTTCATGGCACAGTCTGTCTGATTGGATACAAAAAGCTCAAGCTTGATATCTGTTGTCTCCAAGAAACACACCTAGCCTCAAAGAATAAAACAAGACTCAGGGTTAAAGGTTGGAAAACAATAATCCAGGAAAATGGAAATCAGAAAAAAGCAGGGATTGCAATCTTATTTGCAGATACAATTGGATTTAAACCAACAAAAATAAGTAACGGCAAGGATGGACATTACCTACTTGTCAAGGAAAGCACACAACATGAAGATATTTTAATAATTAACATTTACACACTCTACCTGATTGCACTTCATTTATACAACAAACTCTAAGTGATCTGAACAATATGATAGCTTCCCGCACTATATCAGTTGGAGATTTTAACACCCCTTTGGCAATACTAGATACATTCTTCAAGCAGAAACTAAACAAATAAATAAACATGACTCTAGAACAATAAACTTAACAGATGTATACAGAACATTTCATCCTAACAAAACTGAATATACATTCTTCTCTTCAGCCCACAGATCATCCTCCAGAATTGATCATATCCTAGGACACAAGTCTAAACTCAATAAATTCAAAAGTATTGAAATTATTCTTTGTATCTTCTTGGACCATCATGGAATAAAAGTTGGACTCAACAGCAACAGAAATCTTCATACCCAAATAAAGTCATGAAAACTAAATAACTCTATGATGAATGACAGCTTTGTCATAGATGAAATTAAGAAATCATTACATTTCCTGAACAAAATTACAATGAAGCCACAAACTATCAAAACTTGTGTGATACGACAATGGCAGTACTAAGAGGAAAATTTATAGCAGTAGATGTCTTCATCAAGAAAACAGGAAGAGAGCAAGTCAACAACCTAATGGGCCATCTCAAGCAAGTGGAAATGGAAGAACAATCCAACCCCAAACACACCAGAAGAAAAGAAATAACCAAAATTTGAACATAATTAAGTGAAACTGAAAACAGAAGAATCATTTGGAAGATAAGAGGAACAAAAAGTTGGTTCTTTGAAAAGATAAATAAAATCAATAAAGCCTTGGCCAGACTAATCAGAAGCAGAAAAGTAAGATCTAATAACTTCAATCAGAAATGATAAAGGGGAAATAACAGATATCACAGAACTACAAAAGATCCTAAATGATTGATACATATCTTTGTGCCCAGAAATATGAAAATGTAGAGGAAATGGACCAATACCTGGAAGTAGGCCACCTTCCTAAACTAACCAAAAAGATTAGAAATTTCGAATAGACCTATATCAACACTGAAATAGCATCAACTATACAAAATATTCCAAAAAAGAAAAGCCCAGGACCAGATGGTTTCACACAAGAATTTTGCTAAACATTCAAATTGAAACTAGTTCCTATATTTGCACAATATATTTCAAAACACAGAGAAGGAAGCAATGCTCCCCAATATGTTCTACAAAGCAAATGTCACTTTGATTTTTAAATCAGGATAGGACCACCAACCCCTCCCCACAAAAAAAACTATAAACCAACATCATTAATGAATATTGATGCAAATATATTCCATAAGATCTTAGCAAGCTGAATACAGTGACACATTAAAAAGGCTATACATCATGATCAAGAGGGTTTTATCTCAGGATGCAAGTTTGGTTCAACTTACATAAATACATAGATATAATTTGCCACATAAATCAAATCAAATCAAATCAAAGACCATATGATTCTCTTGATGGATGCAGAAAAGGCTTTTGACAATATCCAGCATTGTTTCTTGATGAGAACACTTAAGAAAATGGGCTTAGAGGGGACATTTCTTAAACTGATAGAGGCATTACATCAATATCATACTGAATAGAGTGAAACTAAAAGCATTTTCACTCAGATATTGAATGAGATTAAGATGTCTGCCATCACCACTGCTATTCAACATAGTGCCTGATGTCCTAGCCATTGCAATGAGGCAAGAGAAGGTCATCAAGTGTATTCAAATGCAGACAGAGGGAGGTAAAAAACTCGCTCTTTGTGGACAACATGATCTTGTGCCAGGGAAACTCCAGGGACTCAACTACAAAACTCTTCAAAGTGGTCAAGGAATAGGGCAGTGTCTCAGGATAAAAAACCAATGCCCCAAAACTAGTAGCTTTCATATGTGCCAATAACAGTCAAGCCAATATTAAATCTAAGACTCTATATCTCTCATAGTAGCTCCAAAGAAGAGGAAATACCTGGGAATATATCTAAAAAATGACATGAAAGATCTCTATAAAGAGAATTATGAAACCCTAAGAAAAGAGATAGCAGGAGATATTAACAAATGGAAGAACATACCATGCTTATGACTGGGAAGAATCAACATCATTAAAATGTCCATACTACCCAAAGCAATCTATAGATTGAATGTGATCCCCATGAAACCACCAATGTTATACTTTGAAGAACTTGAAAAAATGTATTTCACATGGAACCAGAAAAAAACTTGAATAGCCAATATAATTTTTAGAAATAAAAACAAATCTGGAGGCATCATGCTACTATCAGATTTTAGGTTATACTATAAGTCTATAGTAATCAAAACAGCATGGTACTGGCACAAAAGTAGAGACATAAATCTATGCAATAGAATAGAGAATCTGGGGATGAACCCACCCACATATCATCATTTGGTCTTTAATAAGCCTAACAAAAGCATGAAGCATGTACTGGAGAAAAGAATTAGTAAAGTATCTCAGGAATGGAAAAAAAAAATCCACTGTACTCAATACTACTATGAAATCAATTTATGATCATTCACACTTTCATATGAAAGATGAATCACAACTATAGTCCAGGAAGAAGGAGGGAAAGGGAGTGAGGTGGGTTGATAGAGGGAGAGTTAATGGCGGGACCACACCTATAGAGCATATTGCAAATACAAATTGGATCTATCATGTGTAGAACACAAATGTCTTAACACTGTAATTGAGTAAATGAGGTGAAGTCTATGTTAATTAGTAGGATGCACTCCAATTTGTACAAATAATCAACACATTGAATCCCACAATGGCATAAATGTATTCATGATCTATGTACAAATGACTAATAAAAAAAAATCCCTATTTAACAAATGGTACTAGAAGAAATTGTTAGCCACATGTAGAAGACTGAAACAACTCACACCTTTCATTATTCACACCTCACATTATTGATAAAAATTGATTTTCACTCAATAAAAGATTTAAATTTAAGAAACCAAACAATAAAAACTGTAGAAGAGAATGGGGGAAAATACTTGAAGACATTGGCCTGGGAAAAGACATTATGAGGAAGATCTTCCCTGGTAATTATAGAAATATCAAAC
Organism: Galagoides demidoff; assembly: GCA_963574575.1. Taxonomy (NCBI): domain Eukaryota; kingdom Metazoa; phylum Chordata; class Mammalia; order Primates; family Galagidae; genus Galagoides; species Galagoides demidoff. The sequence goes on along the minus strand of CAUYQV010171533.1, from coordinate 3,623 downwards.
ATAAATGGGACATGATCAAGCTAAAAAGCTTCTGAACAGCTAAGGGTGCCACAGTGAAAGCAAGCAGAGCGCCTTCAGAATGGCAGAAGATTTTTGCATGTTATAAATCTGACAAAGGTCTAATAGCTAGAATCTACAATGAACTCAAATTAATCAACAATAAAAGAGCAAACAACCCCATTTCTAAGTGGGTAAAAGATTTGAACAGAAAGTTCTCTGAAGATGACAAGTGAATGGACAATAAACACATGAAAAAAGGTTCATCATCTTTAATCATCAGAGGAATGTAAATCAAAACCGCTCTGAGATATCCCCTAATTCCAGAGAGATTAGCCCACATCACTAAAGTTGAAGGTGGTGATGCAGATGTGGACAGAGGGGTAGGACTTCTACACTGTAGAAGGCATGATACTTCTACAGTGTAGAGGGGTGGACTTCTACACTGCTGATGGGACTGCAAACTAGTACAACCTTTATAGAAAGAAGTATAGAGAATTCTCAAAGAATTAAAAGTTGACCTTCCATTTGATCCTGCAATCCCATTACAAGGTATCTATCCAGAAGAAGAAAAATCATTTAGACATTTGCACCAGAATGTTTATTGCAGCTAAATTCGTAATTACCAAGTCAAGGAAACAACTGAAATGGCCCTCAACCCATGAATGGATTAACAAACTGTGGTATATGTATATCATGGAATACTACTCAGCCATAAGAAAAGATGGGGACTTTATAATCTTTGTGTTTACTTGGATGCAGTTAAAAGACATTCTTCTTAGTAAATTATTTCAAGAATGGACAAAAAATGTGGAATATACTCAATACTAATATGAAACCAATATATAAACAATTACACACCCACACAAATGATAAAACACAAATACAGTCTGTCAAGGGGGAGAGGAGAGGAGGAATCTGGGAAGGAAGAAGGTAGAGCAATAGAGAGGATCTCACCTAATGTGCACAGTGTGAGGGTGTCTGGCAGGTGAAAGGCTTTTCTACAACTTGAACGTTACCTTGGAAGTGAAAACAGTGTAACCTAAAAATTTGTACCCTCATATTAATTTGAAATAAAAAATGTTGCAAAGAAAAATTCTTATTGAAAATAATAGATCAAAGCATCACTAAAAACAGTGGTTGATGAAGAAGTAGAAATTTAAACATAATATTTAAGTTACAGTGATAGTGTCAGCAAAAGTAAAAAAAAAATACTAAAACTAAAATATCTAAAAATTAATATGTAAAATATGTAAATTTTAACATTTTCTAGGAAGTGGTAACATGGTTGATTTAAAAATATTTCTAAAATGTAATTTTTATTAACTAGAAAATATTTTAGTGTAAAAATAAATTCTTAACAGAATTGGAATTATAAGTCCTATAAGGTACCAGTATTATATTATGTAGTATGTTGATTGCACTAGTATTACACTAACTTTTATTTGTTTACCTACATAGATGGCCATGTAATGGAAATAAATGATCTCTTGATAGTAAACATCAAAAGAAATTGGCTCAATTCCCAGTTTGTAGTCTCTGGTAAGAAAGTTTTTCTTAGCATATATGCATATCATGTGAAATAGTTCAATTGTATAACTGAAACGTCAGCGAAGGTTGCCCTGTTCTTTGCAATTTAAGTCAAGTCAACTCTCTTAACCCCACTTCTCTGGAGCTTATATGTTTCGTGGTCATTTCTGACTCTCCTGCACTCATGTTTCAGCTCACCTCTTAATGGAACCTCAATCTTTCTTTATTTCAATTGTTTGTCCATTCTCTTTATTCTAGAGAGAAATTAACTCTTCATTTTGTATTTGTATTATGTCTGCCTTTGTATATCAAAACACTCTTTAAAGTTCTTGTGGAAACAGAGGGCTGTGGACTCTGGGCCTAGGTTTTGAGCAGCAAAGAAGGAATGTCTATAGCTTTGAAATATAAAACTTTCATAATCTCTCCTCATTCTCAAGTCTTTGCAAGTGGAAGGAAATACCATTTAGTTCACAGCATGTTTCATGATGTGCAGAATTTTGTCACCCTCCACCACCTTCAAAACCTTACAAAGCAAAAGGTGCAGTAGTTAAAAAGAAATCTATATGTATACACACACGTATAAATATATATGTACAGGTCCATTGCACAAATGATAAATTAATACAGGAGTAATACTCACTATTTAGCATTTACATGCAAATGTAGCAAGATTTTCACGTGAATTAAAAAGAGTGCCCACAGTTGGAAACAACATAGGTGTGCATATATCTAATAAACTATTTTTGAAACCCACTGGGATATGAGGCTGTGGAGAGTACATATTTTAGAAAGAAAAATCAGTCAGACCAGCTTGGTCCCACAGCAAATTTTAGTCTTAGTTGGGAAGGGCCTGGTACCCTACTTGGCAAAAAGTAAGCAATCAACAAATGTTAATTGTGTGCAGAGATTCCCCGTGGACATGTCTACTGTTTCAGCCATCCCCTGGGTTTAATTCCACACCAGTGTGGGGGATTCAGGGATGGTCAGTGTGGAGTGCTGAAAGGGGCTGAGAGCATGCTCAGTGATGTGCACACTCTGCCTGTCCAAGGGCAGGTAGAATGCCCCAGGGGGTCTTCTCATCAATGGTGGTAAAGAGGCCCAGTGATGACTATGGTTTTTCATATAAAATATAATGTTTTTTTCTACTTTTTTCAAGAAGTAGAAATTTTAATTGGGATTTTTAATAGAGATTTCATTTGTAGCTGGAACCACAAACCACAAAGAGCCAAATCAACCCCGAGAAAGAAGATGAAGCTTCAGGCCTCTCACTCTAGATTTCACATTGTATTTCAAAGGCACAGAAATGCCAACAATACAGTCCTGGCATAAAAATAGATGCATGACCCATGAAACAGAATAGAAGGCCCAGACAGAGACCCACAAATGTAAGACCAGCTGACAAGGGTACCCAGAATATACACTGGGGAAAGGATATTCTCTTCAACAAAGGATGTTGGAAAAACTGGATATCCACATGCAAAAGAATGAAATTGGGCCTTTATCTTACACCATGCAGAAAAAATAACTCAAATGGATTAAAAATTTAAACATAAGACTTAAAACTATAAAATCCCTAGAAGAAACAAGAGGGGAAAAGCTTTAGGGCATTGGTCTTGACAATGTTTTCATAAACATGACACAACAAAGCACGGCAACTAAAACAAAAATAAACACGTCAGACTATGCCAGAATAAAAGCTTCAATGCAGCAAAGGAAAGAAGCCACAGAATGAAAAAGGAACTTATGCATGGGAGAAAATATTTGCAAACCAAGTATTTGATAAGGGGTTCATCTCCAAAATATATAAGGTACCCCCACAACTCAAATAAATAAAACCCAGCCCTTTTATGAAACTAATCTATAGCTCTCAAGCAAAAGATACAACTTAATTCTAGCCCAAAAATATGGGGAGGGGGTGGGGAAGGGGAGGGGAGAACGGTGGATGGGGGTGGGAGGGTGATGGGAAAGATTACCTATATATCTGTCTAACAAGGGTACAAGTGAACTTTTCTAGAACTAGAATGTGAAGGTGTTGATACAATGATTAACCAAATGATATGAAAGATATGTTAACCAGCTTGATGAAGATGTTTCAA
>CAUYQV010171529.1:0-17450 GCA_963574575.1 Galagoides demidoff | reverse complement strand
ACTTCTGGGGTACAGTGTGGTGTTTTCACACACAATCCGAAACACTTCCATTGAACTGATTAACATAGCCTTCATGTCATTTTCTTAGTTATTGTGTTAAAACATTCATATTCTACTCATAGAAAGATTCACTTGTACCCTCAGTATGTATTTTTTTGTGACTTCTTTTACACAGCTTATTTTAAAGCTTCATCCATGATGAGGCATAATCAACACTATATTCCTTTTGGGGCTGTTCCCACCTTTTGGGTATTATGAATAATGCTGCTATGAACATTCATGTACAAGTTTTTGTGTTTTAATTTCTCTTGGGTATTCAGGAGTGGAATTGCTGGGTCATATGGTGGCTCTATGTTTAATTGTTTGAGGAATTTCCACACTATTTTCCAAAGTGGATGCATCAATGAATCATTTTAATATTCCCACTAGCAGTGTATGAGGCCTCAAACTTCTTCACATCCTCTCCAATACCTGTTGTGATTGATTTTATTATAGCCATCCTGCTGGGTGTGAAGTCGTATCTCCCTGTGGTCTTTATTTGCATTTCCCTGATAACTAATGCTTCCCAGCATCTTTTCATGTGTTTATTAGCCATTTGTAGATTGCTTTTTCAATCATGCTCTGGGCATAAATTATTCTTCAAACTAAACCAATGAAGAAATAGCTTAAAAGGAATAGCTTCTGATAATTTGTCCTGACCCCAGGAAGGCTCTTCTGGGCTGTGCTGTCCTTCTGTCACCCCTACAAACTAGCCAGCACACAGTCCCAGGCTTTGTCTTGTTACATTTGTGAGTCCTCTATCCTTTCACACAAACTGCACCATTCTTTTTTTTTTATTATTTAGTTTTTATTTCAAATTAATACAAGAGTACACATTTTTAGATTACATTGTTCTCACTTCCAAGGTAAAGTTCAAGTTGTAGTTGAGACCTTCACCCAAGAGGCCATACACCCTCACTTCGTGCAAACTGAGATCTTGTCAATTGCCCTCCCCCTCCACTCTCTCTCCTCTCCCCTCTAGACTATATTTGTGTTTTATGGTTCATGTGGGCATATAATTATTTATATACTGGTTTCATATTAGTATTGAGTACGTTATATATTTTTTTTCCATTCTTGAGTTATTTTATTGTTGGTGTTCCCTGGAGTCCTCTGTTCATTGATGTAGAGAAAGGAAATCACAGATGGAACGATTGGTATAAAGGGAGATCGAGGCTCAATATGGTATAATAATTTTGCCCAACTTTACTGATTATCTTATATATTTTCAAACATTCAATAAGAATTCAGTATAGGTAAAAAGAAGTGAAGTAAGATCAGGAAACTGTTATTAAGATTATAATTTGATTGTTGCTGAACACATATGTCATTGATTTTGTTTGGGGTTAAATTATAAGGGAGTTAGGTAGTCTGTTCTTGGCAGTCCATTCTTTCTAAATTGAAACAAGTAATTATAATGTTAATGAGGGGAGAGGAGCAGAGCTCAGCAGTCCTGATGCCTTGACAGCTGTTCAAGTTTCCAGCTGCGACCCAGGCCTGGCTCTCCGGTTAATTCTTTTGTGAGAACTGAGAACGTTCCTGCATTTCTGCAGGCCTAGGCAAGTCCTCAGAGAAAAGAACTCTATTTCAGAGCCATTTTCTGTGGGGAGCACATGAAGTTAAATTGCTATGTCTTAATGTGGGGTATTGCACCCTTATATTTTTTCTTGCGTGGGGTACCACACCTCTACACTTTACTAAGAAGAATGTGTTTCAACTCCATCCAGGTAAACATAAAAGATATAAAGTCTCCATCTTTTCTTATGGCTTCACAGTATTCCATGGGGTACATACACCACAATTTGTTAATCCATTCATGGTTTGATGGGGATTTGGGCTGCTCCCACACTTGGCAATTATGAATTGAACTGCCATAACATTCTGATGCAAATGCCATTATTAAAATGAGTTTTGTTCTTCTGGGTAGATACCTAGTAATGGAATTGCAAATCAAATGGAAGGTCGACTTTTAGTTCTTTGAGAATTCTCCAATACTTCTTTCCATAAAGGTTATATTAGTTTACAATCCCACCATCAGTGTAGAAGTGTTCCCTTTTCTCCACATCCACACCAGCATCTGCAGACTTGGGACTTTTTGATGTGGGCTAATCTCATTGGAGTTAGGTGATATCTTACAGTGGTTTTGATTTGCATTTCTCTGATGATTAAAGACAATGAGCATTTTTTCATGTGTTTGCAAGCTGTTCACCTGTCATCATCAGAGAAACTTCTGTTTAAGTCTCTTGCCCCCTTATAAATGGGGTTGTTTGATCTTTTCTTGTTGATTAATTTGAGTTCTCTGTAGATTCTAATTTATCAGGACTTAGTTATACATGCAAAAATCTTTTCCTATTCTGAAGGCCGTCTATTTGCTTTAGCTGTGGTACCCTTAGCTGTGCAGAAGCTTTTTTGCTTGATCAAATCCTGTTCATTTATTCTTAGTATTGCTGAAATTGCCAGTGGGGTCTTCCTTATAAAATCTTTTCTCAGGCCAATATTATCAAGTGTTTTCCTCACACTTTCTTCTGGAACTTTTATTTTTTCATACAAGCTGCACCATTCTTAACAGTACCTGTAAGCTTGAACCTTTCCATACTTTGTGGCAAATGAAGTTAATTACTTTGGGAAGAGATTAGGAGTTATCCTTTTAAGCCCTACTGCACCAGCCCTTCTCCTTTCCAGACTCCAGGCAAAATCTCCGAGCAGGGGCTCTGGAGATGAGTGTGGGGACAACAGCAAACTTCTCTCTACGTGACACCCCTACTCTAGGAGTTAAATGCCTGGCAGTGAGGGGACAACAACCTGAGGTCCTCTCATCTTGCCTTTCCTGATGTGGATCCCCACCTACTGAGTGGGGGGAATTGCTGACAGGGCTCCAAGCCCAAGGCAGAGCCTCAGTTCCAGGAAGGAGGAATGGAGCCCCTGCTCCTTGACTGCATTCACCTGGTACTTAGGGACTTAGTCTCAGCAATAGGTAGCTGGAAGCAGGGTAACAAATGCTGAGATCTGACTCTTCTCAGAAAGAAGGCCTCAGACTGGGAGCAGAGCATGGAGGGAGCCCTGTGGGTAGCTGCTCCAGTCTGGGGTGGAGCAGGAAGGAAAGGCCTGGCCTTTGTTCAAACACCACAGACTCCTCTGCATTTGTGCCCAGGTATGTGCCTTTGTGGCCAAATTTTTAGGATAGATATTTCTTTACTCGATTATTTCCCCTTGGAACCATTTTAGAAGGTTTAAATTATTGTACTGTTAAAACCAATTTTCACCATTTTTACTGGGCACTGGCTGGGTGGAGCTTCTCATGCAGGAAATTTATCTTTATCCTCTTAAGAGGTCATTTGGTTTCTACTGGCCTGATCAGGTCCTGACCTGTCTCCCATATCTGTGCTACTCTCTCAAATCAGGCAATTACCAAATAATAAGGGAGAGAATGGGGGAGTGTCCATCCTACATAAGGAACTTGTGTATGGGATTTTATTCCCCCAAACTGTGAAAGAGGTGGTATCTTTCTCCTCCTATAAAACTTTAGACAATAGACAATTTTTTTTTCCTGGTACAAACTGAACTTTTAATAAATGTTAGTAGAATCAACAAATGACCTAATGAAGGATGTATATTACAAATAAATGCATGACCAAACAAGGGCATAACTGAGTTACTAGGTAACTGAGTTACAATTTTTTGCTCTCCACTTCTCAGTATTGAGGTGGGTTAAGCTCACACACGACTGGAGCCCTCTTCCTGGCAGTGAGTGGTAGCAATGTGCAGGTTAGTGACCACTTCCCTCACCTGGTGTCTGACCAATATGTAGAGTCCAACTTCATCCTTTTTAAAAAATTCAGATTAGGAAGTTATGAATGATTTGGTTACACTGTTTGTGTTTCTAAGGTAAAAATTCAAGTTGTAGTTGAGGCAGTTGAGACCTTCATCCTGAGCGTGTGTGAGAGCTCACCAACCCTCCTCTCCTTTCTCCTTTCCCTCCCCCACTTGTTTTTTTTTTTTTTTTGCAGTTTTGGCTAGGGCCGGGCTTGAACCCACCACCCCCATTATATGGGGCCGGTGCCCTACTCCTCGAGCCACAGGCGCCACCCTCTCTCCCCCCACTTGAATATACTTCTATTATTCTTTCATATGGGTATGTAGTTGTTTTTCTATTAGATTCATATCGAGTACATGGGATACTTGTGTTTCCATTCATGTAATACTTCACTAAGAAGAATGTGTTTCAACCCCATCCAGATATGGTGACTATTTTTTGCATTTTCTGGCCGGGGCTGCGTTTGAATCCACCTCCTCCAGCATATGGGGCAAGCGCCCTACTCCTTTGAGCCACAGGTGCTGCCCAATATGGTGACTTTTAAAATAGCTGAATAGTATTCCATGGTATACATACACCACAATTTATTAATCCATTCATGAATTGATGGGCTTCCATGTCTTGGCAACTGTGAATTGAGCTGCAGGAAACATTCTATTGCAAATATCCTTCTGATAAAATGATTTCTTTTCTTCTGGGCAGATATCTAGTAATGGGATTGCAGGATGAAATGGAAGGTCTACTTTTAACTCTTTGAGGATTCTCCATATACTTTCCAAAAAGACTATATTTGTTTGCAGTCCCACCAACAGTGTAAGAGTGTCCCCTGCTCTCCACATCCATGCCAACATTTATAGCTTTGAGATTTTGTGATGTGGGCTATTCTGACTGGAATTTGGGGATATCTCAGAGTGGTTTTGGTTTGCATTTCTCTGATGATTAGGGATGATGAGCATTTTTTCATGTGTTTGAAAAAGCATTTGCCTGTCTTCTTCAGAGAAGGTTCTGGTCATGTCTCTTGCCCAATGATAGATAGGATTGTTTGCTCGTTTTTTTTGTTGATTAACTTGAGTTCTCTGTAGATTCTAGTTATTAATCCTTTGTTAGATTCATAACATGCAAGTACCTTTCTCATTCTGAAGTTTGTCTGTTTGCTTTGATTGTTACATCCTTAGCTGTGCTGAAGCTTTTCAGCTTAGTTAAGTCCCATGGATTTATTTCTGTTGATGTTGTCATCGCTGATGCCATCTTCTTCATAAAACTTTCCCCAGGCCGACATCATCTAGAGTTTTTCCTGCACTTTCCTCTAGAATTTTTATCATTTCATGTCTTAGATTTAAATCTTTTATCTATCATGAGCCAATTTTTGTAAGTGGTGAGAGATGCGGGTCCAGTTTCAGTCTTTGACACGGGGCTAACCGGTTCCCTCAACATCATTTATTGAACAGGGATTCTTTTCCCTCATGTATACTTTGGTCTAGATTATTGAAGATCAGATGATGGTAAGAGGCTGGTTTCATCTCTGAGTTTTCAATTTGGTTACATAGACATATATCTCCATTTTTGTGCCATTACCATGCTTTTTTGATCACTGTGAACTTGCAGTATAACCTGAAGTCTGGCAGAGTGATGCCTCTGGATCTGTGAGACCTTACAGGTGACTCCAAAGGAACTCAGAGAAGACCATGGTGTACTTAATGGAATTAGAGGAACCAATCACAAATTATAAATAGATTCCTGCAAGAGAGTCTCACTGTATTCCATGTGAATCACCAGGATATGGCACATCAGCTCAGTTTCCACAGTACCCAAACCTATCTGTAACATTTCTATTTCAGAAGCAAAATAGACAAGCAAACAGAAATCCTGCTGTGGTGATGCTATTCCCAAATCAAAATCTGTATCCACTCTTCACTTTTCCTCACTAAACGAAAACATTCAAACCTCTTATGAAAACCAGGAAATCCTTCCTACTTACTGAGGTTTGTTGGTGTTTCAACTCCTATTTCTTTGGTTTATATTTTGTCTTTTACTCTGCAGAAGATTGCTTCATTACACTTATTTAGAGCTTTGCCTTGAGAAAAATCTCATTCATTCACAATAAGAGCTTCCACTTACTGAATGCACACAGTGTGCCAAGTGCTGGTCTCAGCCATTCTCTGAATGCATCTTCATGAATGAATACAACTAATGCTCTTCTCAAGATTGGGGGTACGAGGTGGCCTGCCTTGTTCCTACCCTTGGAATCCAGTGGGATCACAGGGATTAAGAAAATAATTGCTTTAACAAAGCTGTCAAATCATAAACCTAAAGCATAAAGCTGGACATTAGATCACCTCCAAATTAAGGATATCTGCACTGTTAGGGCTACAGTAGGGCGAGCCAAAAGGAAGAAGTAAAGCCGAGAGGAATTCCTGCCACATACAAGGAGAGGAGAGAACAATGTAATAGAGAAGTGAGTAAAGAAAATAAACAGGCAATTCATAGAAATGGATGCCCAAATGACTAATATATCCATGAGGGGATTCTTACCATGCAAGTTAAAATTACAAATCAGTGCTTTACATAGAACAGAAGAGCAATAATCATACTGAGAAAGATGTGAGCCCAGGATTATGGACTACTGTGGCCACCCTGTAGGACTTGGCCGTTTGAACTGTGGATGGACCTGGGATTAGTGACCCAATTCCTGCCAAGCATCTCAGAGGAGTCCTTGGTCAGCCTTGCTGCTTGACAGGCACAGGCAGCTGTCTGTTCTTTTGTTGGTTATGGGATGAATGGTGGGAATGTGGTGACCACTGCATGGAGTTGGAAGCAGAATGTGGTGGAAGCAAACTGTGGAGTAACATGGAGCGGCAAGGACAGGGATGTTGATAGAACAACACGACATACCTCGGAAACCTTGGTCAAGTGAAAATGGAGAAGACTGGAGATTGAGATTTAAAGCCTGATATAACACATGTAAATTGTGGTCTGTGTGTGTACAGAACACCAGTCCATCTTTATAGAGAGACACGCATATTCGATGTATCAAACACACTGAAAGTGGCTCCCGTGTGCATTTGGGGAATGAGGACGGGAGTGAGAATGAAAAGGTTCTCTACACATTTCTGTCTCTGTATCATCTATACTCATGTCAGTGTGAAATGGGCAGATCTATTAGTAAATTCTAATGTAGATGGAGACAGCCATAGAGTGTGTATTACAGAATATATAAACTTAACCTGTGCACTGGACATGCACACTCTACCAAAATAGCATCTTTGAAAACTCACCCACAACAAGAACATAATGGCGCCACTAATAATTTAATCCCTGTGACAAGGGATCTGAAGGCCATAAATTAGTGTTCCCATCATAATGGGCTCCTTTGGGGAGACACGTTTTTATGTTAATGTGCTTGTTCTCTAACCAAAAATGCCAGGTGTACCACCAATAGTTGTGCAGGGAGACAGGTGCTTTTTCTTTCTTGTCTTCACAGCAAACTTGGTGATGGACAGCTGGGACTCTATGGAGCCAGACAAGCCTGAGTTCACAAGTGGAAGGGGAGGGGGCAGCGCCAGGACAACACAGGAAAAGGATTTGACAGGGTGCTGGGACCGCAGCATCTGCAACTCTGCTCAAATAAAAAAAAAAATGTAGGTACAAGTGTAGGGTGACCAGATTTTAACATCTGTAAGGCGGGACAACACGGAGGGGGGCGCAGGGCAGGGGACTGGGCAGGCAGGGCTTTACAACAATGCAAACTTTGATAAGCAGTTCTCTATAATCACTTCTCAGCAATTGTTTATTACAGTTTAACATTATAAAATTAACAAAAATAATATAAAACTCATATTCTGGTGAAATAGCCATATGGCGGCCAAAAACCGTATATTCTCTTTTTGTTCCCCAGCCCCTTAGTGCACTCTTTCCAAAAATCAGGACTTTTTTAAAACACCGCGGGACTGTCCCGCCAAAATCAGGACGTCTGGTCACCCTATACAAGTGCTAAAATGGCAGGGGACAGCGCAGAGCCCCTTCGCGCAAAGGGGCGCTTTCCCCTTTGTAGTTACAGCTGCTTCTCCTTGTTGGCACAGACTCTGAGTAGCGCCAGTCCAGTCCTTACCCCCTGGCCTTTCGAGCTCCATTCCACTGGTGACTTCCTCCCACGTCTACCTGGATGACTCCTCACGTTCCTCAGTCCTGGGCGGGATTCCTTCTGTCGCCATTCCAGCGGGGTGGGCGGGGGTATGTGTCCTAGTCTGTCCCTAGCTCTTGTTCCTGCTGCATCCCTGGAGACCATGCGGGTGGTCATTTGCCCATTCCTCTCACTACATGTGACCTTGTGGTGTGCAGGCAACCAGCCTTGTTCACCGCTGTGTCCCAGCGCCTGGCACAGCCGGATGAACGAACAAACAAGTGAGTGAACTGAATCAGCTCAGCGGCTTCAGGAAGAGGAGGAAGCGGTGAGTGAGCCGTTCCCGGGGGACGGGACGGAGCCCAAAGACTATCTAGGCGGAGCCCTCACCCCACCTGAGACCCCAGTGGAAGCCTGCCTCTCTCACGGACGTGCGGGTGGAAAAGAACTTTTGCTGGACAGGTGGAAGACGTTAGGGGGGAGCTGCCATTCCCCTCTGGAGATGCAGAGCTGAGCCTCGGACGTAAAGGTTCCGAGGTAGACGTTCTTCTCTGCCTCAAGGCCTGCAGGTGGGATCACAGCCAGGGCCTGTTTTATCGCCACACCCCCGGGCTGGCCGTCCCACCAAGCCTGGGCCTTGCGGTGGTCAGGCGCCCGCTAACCCGTCCCAGGTGTGCGGGAGGCTGTGGCTTCCTGGGAGCGGTCCGGTCCGGTCCGGGATCTGTGTGCAGGAGGAGGCAGGAAGCGAGAGGGGCCCTACCTGCAGCTCAGGGGTCGCTTGCTGCTCCTGTTGGGCTGTGCGCAGCGGCAGTCACCACCCCCGACCCCTTGGCTCGCAGCCGGTGGTCCTCTCTCCGCAGGACTCGAGTTTCCTCCTGCACTTCGGACCCCCTTTCACTTCTGACCCTCATTTTCCTGTTGCCTCTTTTTCCCCACTGAATGCAGAATCCTTTCTGGAACGGCTGCAATGCAACAGGTAGCTTGGGCCCCGAAACTTGGTTTCCGGGCGCCTCCCCGGGGGCCGCAGCAGCTCCGCGCGTTCTCTGCGCTCTCAAGGTGGAGGTGCCGCGGGAGCCGCCAGGCTGGTGCGCGGCTCCCGGGGCCGACCCTGCGATGTTCCTTCTCCACCGCCTCAGAGCCTTTCCAGGCGCCGGTGGAGGGTCCGCTTCCATAGCGAGCGGGGCCAGGCCTGCCCGAGGTCGCCGCAAGGGCAGCAAGCGAACTCACCCGCCCGCACCGCCCCAGGAGCTCCGCCACCCAAGCGCGCCTTCTCTCTCGGGAATTAGCCATTTCCAGCCTCTGTGTATATGAATCATGCCGCCCCTCGGAAAGCAGACTTGGATCTTTAGCGACACCGAGATTTGATGAAAGGAAGGCCATAGAAGGGGACGGAGGAGGAGGTGCAGCCCCAGTGCCACCTACTCCTCGTGCCACCGGCGGCTCCTGGGCTTCCCGCACCTCCGTGGGTGCCTGCCGGGGTGTGTCCTGACTGGTCTGAGCCACGGCCCCTCCAGTTACGTTTCTGTCTCCTGCACCCGTGGCCGTGTTCACCTCTGCCCCTGCTGGGTCTCTCCCCAAAGTTGCCAGGGCCTCGGACGTCCTCCAGCACCGCCCACCCAGGGAGCCTGCAGAGCACTCCGGTCCCTTCGGGTCCCCCCTTCAGTCTTCCCACAGGAGCGCAGACACGTGTTCCCCTCTGGTGCTGCGGGCGCAGCTCCACATCCTCTGTTCGCCTGCTGCGTGCCGCGCTCTGGGAGCTGTGGCTGGACTCGGTTCCAGGGCGGTGTGGCTCCCCAGTCCTGCCCTTAGACTCCGACCAAGGCTCGATCCTGTCATCCGGGGGCCCGGCGCTGTCCGCTCAGAGACCTCCTTCCCTCCTCTGTACAGCAAGGACAGCGCTTGCGTCTAACTCCGGAGTCCCTGCCAGACTTAGGGCAGTGCCAGCTGGAGAACCGTGGCGTGACTTGTCCATCTCACTCTGCTGTCCCAGCTTCAGGCTCAGGCGCTCTTGCTCCTGCCTCCTTTTGCTTCTTCCCCAACTCAGGGCTAAGGACAAGCACTCAGGCTCCAAACCCCCCAGGAGGCCCAGGATTCTCAGGCCTTGGGCTCCAGCCTGGCCCTATCTCTTCTCTGCTACCAGGTCCTTATGGCAGGGCAAGGACGTCTGGGGTTGGGCAGGAGGGGCTTTCGCTTTCCCCGCAGAGAAGCGCAGGTGTTACCAACAGCCCAAAGGGTCCATCGATAGACGTACAGGCTAACTGTCCCATTAAAAACCAATGGGTGACGATTAGGAGAACAATGTCTAGATGCACAGGTGAACCACTTGGCTGGCAGGGCCTGTGCAGGGAGGCCTAGCCAGGCTGACTACGCAGAGCAGCTGCTCCCTGCCCTCTCCCTCCATGATGGTGGGGTGTCATGATGGAGGGCTGGTGTGTCAGGGCAGGGTGTGGTTCTCCTGGGACAACCAACTGACCTTCACTGAAGCAGGACATTTCCAGGAAGGCCAGAGTTTGGTCTCTGGGGATTCAGCCTCCATTCTCTCCACTGTCCAGCACCACCCTTCTTCCCCTCCCCACCTTTGGGACCCACAGGCCTGGCTGCTCTGTGCTCCCTCTCCTTGGAGGCTGAGTGGCTGAGTGGTTGTGGCCCAGCTCTGCAGCTGGACAGACCAACCTAACCCGGATGCTGGCTTGTGCTCTCACCAGTGGTGGGGTCGTGCTCTGGGCTGACTTCTCAGGAGCAGTGTTTGGAAGGGGTGGGTCCCCTCCTGCTGTGTGGACAGCAGTGGACAGATGGCAATCCCAGCTCTACCATACCCCAGTTCTCACCTCCCATCTGCTGGGAGGGGTGATCAGACAGGTTCTCACCTGGGGCTGTTTCTCTGGCTCCTCTGATGCTGGACACTCACCTACTGTCTCATGTTACCCTGGGTCACCTTCCCTGCAGAGGGCCACCCTGCTCAGCTACCTTTGAGACAGAAGTCCTCAGGTCCTCCCATATGGCACAGCCACTGCCCAAGCTCCCTTTCAGCTTGGCACCTTCCTTCTAAGGAGCGTTTTGTCTAGCTGGAGGGAAAAGAAAACAAAACAACACACTATAAATTGCGTGAGCAGATGCTGGTTCAGAAGTGGGGGCTGGATCAGTGTTCATCTCTCTAGAAAGAATGGAAGGATTTGGCTTCCATTGAACCCCCCGCCCCCTGTCTGTGGGACAGATGCCTGCCAGCATTGGCTGTGCCCTTGTGTCCTGGGCACAGAGTGCTCTGTCCTGGATCCTACTGATTCTTCAAAGCCCCACTCCAGGTGTATCCTCCTCCTGGAAGTCACCTGGACACCCAGGCTGAACTACATGATCCCTTTTCTGCCATTTTGGCCCCGTATGCACTGTTTCCATTTGCCCTCTTGGTATCTCCTCAAAAAAGCATCTCCAACCTCATAATCTATATTTGAACTCCTGATCTCCACCCCCAATCCTGGGACTCTTTTAATCTTCCCCATTTCAGTTCAAGGCAATTTCATCCTTCCAGTTGCTCTGGCCAAAATATTTGGAGTTATCTCAAGGCTTCTTCTTGTCTTACACTTACCTTTGCTTTATCAGCAGATCCACGTCTTACCCTTAAAATCTGACCAGAATGTGGTCACGTTATTTCATCTTCCCGGCACTGCTTAGATGCGTGCCACTACTGCATCTCACTAGATTGTGGCACCAGATTCTTGACTGAGTTCCAGCCCCCAAACCTCCCACTTCTCATAGCAGCTGGACAATTCCTCAGTCCCTTACAGTAGTGGGTGCAGCACCCACTGCTCCGCAGTCCTCTGCCACCCTGGAATGAAAGTCATCTACCTACAGCTGCCACTTCCAAAAATTGTACGATGCTCAGTGTGATATAAAAAGAAAAATAACACCAAAACAATTTTAATAAAATGACGTACACGAAACGCCCAGCATGGCTCTGCCAGATGACAGTGAGGTCAGGAGCTATTTGATTATGACATGACCATGGACGAGGCCCATGGTGACAGGATTCTACCAAATAGGGAGCAAACCTCCCTGAAAGTTTATCTGGAACAGTCATCGTGTGTTGACACTGGTGGGTAGTGTTAGGCTGTGCACTGGGGAGGTTCCCACTGGCTCCTGCAGGATGTTGCAAAGGTCTGATATACAGACTTTTCACGGGGTTGGGCTTTCCTACACTGGCCTTTGACACAACCCCTCTTTCCCCAGCAATGCTCCCAATCTTTGTGCCAACTAAAACATGCCTCTGCAAATTTTCATCACCATCTCCACAGAGTATTACTGACCCCGCAAGGCAGGAGCATCCTTAGGAAAGACCCTACCACAGTCAAACAAACTTAGGGATCTGTGTAGCATGCTGTGCCCTCTAGATTCCAGGCATGGCCTCCTTGCTGGTCCCTGACTCACCAAGTGACCCTCCCCATGCACCTGCCATCCCTCTGACCCTCCTGCAGGTGTCTGTACAGATGTTGCCTTGTCCACTGAAGACACCCCACCCTTCTATTTAAATAAGTAAATGTGCAACTCCCATCCTCTTCCCCAGCACTGCTGCCTCCTTCTCTGCTGAAATCTCTCACTAGCAGGCATCACCATCACCCTCCCTCATGCGTTACTCACTTGTTTATTTTTTCTCCTCTCTTTGCAACATAAGCTCCACAAAGGCAGAATATTTGCCTGTTGATGGAATAGAATCAGGTACACAACAGGCACTCAATAAATCATCTATGGAATAGATAATCCACAGGTGAATTTCACAAATGAAACCTTCTGTCTCTGGGTCATCTCCCTGTCAGACTGGGCAAGAGAAAGAAGGTGGGAAGCTCTGTGACCTCTGGGAGTCCAGCGCAGAGCTGGGCACCCAGACACCCTCAACAGTTGATGAGGAGAGGCTGATCTGGTAGGAGGCCTGGTGTGCTGTGCATTGCACCCTCAGAGAGGCAGAGACCTGACTTCTGATCTCTGAGTTTGTATGAATGGCTGACAGGCCTGCCCTGGGGCAGCTTAGTAATTGCTGCTCCAATAAGTGTGACCCATTGCATCTCTTTGCTTCTTTCCAAGCCAATTTCAAATGATTTTACCTCAACTAACAGTGTCGGGGTGGGAGGGGGAGGGCCAAATATTGCTGTGACTCATTATGTGTTTTGTGGTCCTTGGTGGGTCCCTTGGCCTGACTGATGCTAACTATTGTCATTTGTGCAGAGTTTTAGAATAGCAGTGATGGTGGCTGTAGCTGCTCCACAGAAGCTGACAGCAGACTTAAGAGGTCAGAGAAAATGTACATAACCACAAGGCTAGAGACACCTCCATGTGCATGACGCTGGGACCAAGAAGCTTCCCAATAATGCATTAGACCAGGAGTGCACAGTCATGTGTATTCTGAAGTAGAAACACAGTATAAAGCAAGACAACAGAAAACCATGACTACAGCTGAATGTTAAGGACACTCCCTGTTACCTCTTCTCCCTGGATGTGAGCAGCACAGCGCTCGCTGTAGCACAGAGGTAGCCTCATTCATCCTGTGGTGGCTTCTAGATCAGAATTCCGTACTGTTCCAACACCCCCAAAGTAGTGGGTGCCTGTTCTTGGCTGACACATATAGAACTCCTGAAAGGCATGGCATCCTCACCCCAGTCATGGTGGGTTCTTAGTCTATTTGCTGGATAATTTATAAAGAAAATAAATCTGCTTGGCTTATGGTTCTGGAGTCCCAGAAGTCTAAGAGTGTGGTCCCAGTATCTGGCGAGGACCTTCATGCTGGGTCATAACATGGCAGAAGGGCCAGAAAGGGCATGTGAGCCTGAGAGAAAAGGGCCCAACTCATGCTTTTTATCATGAACTCACTTTTGAGGTAACTAACCCATTCCCATGACAAAGGCATTAATCCATTTATGAGGGCAGAGACCTGATAACCTCTTAAAAGTTCTGCCTCTTTATAGAATCACAATGGTTACTAAATTTCAACATGAGTTTTGGAGGGGGCATTCAAATCACAGCAAAGAGGGTATCTGTTCTTGGCCCACATGTATAGATGTAACCCAGAGAGGCCACGGTGCACAGCATCCTCATTCCACTTGTGGGATTAAACCCTCTCAGCCCATATTTCTTATTTACCTTCCGTATTAATGGCATTGGCTGACCCACAAGGCAGGCCCCACAGCCAGTGCTTATTTGAGGATGAGCTAAATAGAGAAGGCTGCTGGCCTCTCCCTCCACTCTCCTCACACCCACCCACCCACAGCACCTGGGCAGGCTCCTCTCCAGGCAGGGCTTTGGGAGATGATGGCTGGAGTCCCCATCCCACAGGAGCCTTGGATGTTTGGCTTTCTGGTCCCAGAGGTTGGATAGAGGGACATTTGGTGTGAGTTCCTTCCTTTATTATCACTGTCCTCCTCTGTAAAGTGAGAATGAAAGCCGTTCTGTGAGGGCAATGAGAATTGTGTCAGCTGTCTCAGAGGAAGTGCAGAGGAAACCCTGCCAGTCAGACTCTAACCCCGCCTTAGATCTCACCTCCCCGGGCTCCAGTGGGACACGTGGCTGCAGTTCCATCTTGAAATGAGAGCAAGGAGCAGAGGAGAACCCAGCTAAGAGCAGGACCAAAGCCCTGCACGCCCACACACATATGCACACAGATGCTTGCAAACTCACACACTCACACAAACACACTGACACACAAGTAAGCACTCACACACATGCACCTACTCGCATGTACCTGATGTCCAGACACACAGCCTTACACACTCAGTCCCACACCAGCGCGGCCCTCCTCCTTGGCTCTCCCGCTCCATAAGGTGGGGCGTGGGCCTCGGCCCACTCTGCTTCCCCTGTCCCTCCTGACTCCAGTTACACTTTGTTGGGGGAAGTTTCTGGATAGGTGGTCTCTGGGGGCTCCGTGGCTTTGCACGGGGTGGGCTTGCCACCCAGAAAGGGCTTCCTGCTCATCCCTGCCAGGCTCGCTCGCTCTCGCTTCTTCAAGATCACTGGACAGCGGCGTTTTCCAGGAAGGATCCCAGGCTAGCCCGGACAAGGCCACCGCAGAGGGAACTCCCCAAGCACTGCCGCCGCCCGGATCCCGGCGGGCCCCTGGTAGTGGCCCCAGCCCAGGCCCCGAGCTTCTGCCCGGCCCCTAGCCCCGTCGCGTCCCTTCCTGTCCCATCTCCGTGGGTCCAGTCGGTCCCCGAGTTCTGCCGGGATCCCCACGCCCAGCCCGGCCCCGCCCCACAGGACCCCGCCCATCCCCGCCGGACCCCGCCCGCACCCCCCAGCTGCAGCCCGGGTCGGCAGGGGGCGCCCGAGTCCGGGAAACCTGCGGGCAGAGCCGCGGTTTCCGACCCTCTCGAAGGATTGTTCACTTGGGTTCGGTATTAACTTTGGGAAGGTGTATGTTTTTTATGTAAAATTAGGTTACACTGTTTGCATTTGCTGTACGTTGATGCGGAGGCAGATTCTCCGATGCCCCTAACAGGCCCCGGACCGGCTTCTGCAGCACTCTGAACGTCGCTCGCAGCTTGTTCTCCCGGGGCCACCTTCCTTTCTGCGCGCCGGCTTTTGCTTCCGGGCACTTGGGGAAACCATTCTATTTGTCACAGTACAGTGACCTGGAGCTTGGGCAATACTGTACGATTTCCCAGCTTTGGTGGATAAATAGCTGTAATTTCCATCAGTTTTTGCGGGAGTTTCCTGCAGAAACAGAAGCACGACCCCCAGCAAGACGCAGGTTCAGGGCCGGATTGTCCCCCCCTCAGGAAGCAGCAGAGGGGCAGGTGCGGCTCTGTAGCTGCTGGGTCTCCTTGTGGCGGGAGGACGGGAGGTGGGGGACGTGAGCTGGCACTTCAGACGTACTTTGGACAATTTCCAGTAGCGCACTTCCACTCCTGAGTACTTACCAAGAGAAAAGAAAAATCTGTCCACACAAACTTACCAAGCCTTGTAGCATGCATAAAAGCTCTAAAGTGGCAACAACCCAAGGTCGGCCAGCAGACGAGCAGGCCAACAAAGCTGCAGTGTCTCCAAACATGGCAGCCCTGCTCAGAAGTAAAAGAACGGACCACAGGGATGAACCTGGAAGTGCTCTGCGGAGTGAAGGAACCCTTGGCTTCCATTTCTCTGTACGTGAACTTTAATCTCTTCATAGACCATTTCATTTGTATGAAGTTCAAAACAGGCAGAACAGATCTCTGATGGTTGAAATCAGAGTAAGTGACCATCTTGCAGGGCCAGAGCTGGGCTGGGAAGGGCTCAGCATTCTATCTGTCTTGATCCAGACCATGGATCCATTCAACAAGGAGAAACGTGCACTTAAGATTTATGGATTTACTGTACACAAAATGAAAAGATTATCTTGTTGAAAATGGTATGTTTAAGCGAGCTCAGAAAGCTGGCTCTCAAAGGGAGCACTGAGGTGAGAGCTGCGAAGCACCCACTTTCCCTGGTTAATCAGACATCTAAGGCTGGAGCATGCATATTTATTAAAGTGGGGTTACCTGCAAAGGATGGAGTATCTGCATAATCTCTGGATTATTCCTCTCATGGTGAATTTTGAAAAAGGCACATGTTGGTGGAATGGGTCTTAGAAGCTGTGAATGGAAAGGAACATAATTTTCTTTCTTTTTTTTTTTTTTTCAGTTTTTGGCTGGGGCTGGGTTTGAACCCGCCATCTCCAGCATATGGGGCTGGTGCCCTACTCCTTCAGCCACAGGCACCGCCCGGAACATAATTTTCATCATGTGGAGAGGGATGAGGATTTGATCTCCTCTTCCCGATGTGGGGGCTGCCTGCAGCTTGGCTATCCTGGTTCTCTAGGACCACTCTGAGCTGAGGTGGGACAACCCAGGGTAGCCATACCCTGCTCAGGGCTCCTCTTGCGACTCACTGGACCCCACAGCTGGTAGTGGGAGCCTTGTCTCATTCTCTGTGTGAGTTCTTCAGATAATAGTATTAGTGAGAATAATAGTGACCATAACATTAGTCTAAATCTACCCAATTCTAAGAGATAGAATTTCATTCCACCTTGAGCTATTAAGAAAAATTCGAAGTAAGCATTTAGGAGCACTTATAAATCCCAGGCAGGATCTGGGCCTGGTGGGGTCTTAAGTTCTCTGCCATGTGTAGGGTTTCTTCCTCCTCTTACATTTATCTCAGAACCCATTGCTTCCGTTTCTCTGTGCATCAGCTTTACAAACCATCTCCTCTAACTTCTTTACGCCTATGGCTATAGGCTGCCACTCCCAAGGTGCACCCTCAGCTCCCACTTCATCTCTCTCTTTTTTTTTTTTTTTTTTTTTTTTTTGAGACAGAGCCTCAAGGTATCCCCCTCGGTAGAGTGCCATGGCATCACAGCTCATAGCAACCTCCAACTCCTGGGCTCAAGCGAGTCTCCTGCCTCCTCCTCCCAAGTAGCTGGGACCACAGGTGCCCGCCACAACGCCTGGCCATTTTTTGGTTGCAGCCATCATTGTTGTTTGG
>CAUYQV010171528.1:0-59220 GCA_963574575.1 Galagoides demidoff | reverse complement strand
CCTCAAGCTATCCCCCTGGGCAGAGTGCCATGGCATCACAGCTCACAGCAACCTCCAACTCCTGGGCTCAAGCGAGTCTCCTGCCTCAGCCTCCCAAATAGCTGGGACCACAGGCGCCCACAATAGCACCCAGCTATTTTTTGGTTGCAGCCGTCATGTTGTTTTGGTGGGCCCAGGCTGGATTCGAACCCACCACCTTAGGTGTATGTGGCTGGCACCTTAGCCACTTGAGCCACAGGGGCTGAGCCAAGACTCAGGGATCTTTTGAAATGCCATTGCAACATTGTTAAATGTCTGTTCACAATACAGTTTTAGTACTAAGCAAGACTGTGTAAACACACATATATTTATCTCTTTATCTCCCACTGAACTCAGCTATAACACTTGGACACAATATATGGGCAACTATTTGCTGCTTGATATCAGCAAATAGATCAGGGAAGAACATAAGACTTTGAAGTACTACTGAGCTGTTTGGATGGTTTTCTGTGTTTTCCCCTTTAGTATCCCCTGACTTGAATTCAATGCAATCTGAAACTTGAAAGTGACTATTGTGGTCTAGACAGAGGAAAATCCTCTGGTTCTGGCTCATGGTATATAAAAGGGAACTCTTAAAGCTCAGAGAGAGTGGGGAGACTGCATCCCATTTTTTCCTCTTTTTCCTTAATTCACTGACCCGCACTTCAGACAGTCATCAACAGGAACATTAGCTATAGAACCAGAAGCTCTGAGGGCCAAAATTCTAAGGGAGGGGAAATCTTCCTCTTTGTATGTTGGAGCTGTGTTTACAGAGGGTTAAGATAAACCCTATTTCTTTCTCTCTTCTCTGGCCTTTCAACACAGAACTTGGTAAAATCATGGTAGTGGGTGGTTTCTGACCAAAGGATGAAAAAATGGACCCCAGGGGACTGGAAAAGACTTAGGAGATAACAAAGAGAGAGAGCTATTCCAGAAAACTACCTAAAATTTCCTGAGGTCACCACTGAGCTGCACATGTGAAGATCTGGTTCTAACTAACGTATTACAGAATTTGAAAACAGAGCTAATGGGTAGAACCCTACCCTGGCACCAGACAGGACAGTGGGTGGCCTACCTATGGGAAAGACTCACATATCATTGCAAAAGCTTTGGATACATTGTAACCACAGCCCACAGATAGCTTTCAGAGAGGATCAACATTATCTTTAGGATATAAACAAGATTTCAGTACCTCTTTAAGGTAGATATAACACAAGAGAGATGGAATAAAGGGAACAGTAGTGAGGGCTCTGATTGAAATGGTTGTTAAGTTTTATTACTAAGTCAAGGACTGTATAACAATTTTTATTACTTTTAGAAAACTTTTATCATGTACTAGGTCTATTAGCTATGTGTACAGGAAAAAATGTATGTCCTCTGCAGTTATCCATTGCCTCATACTAAAAATAAAATACAGATGAAAAAGGAAAACCATGAAGCATCTAGAAGATAACTAGGGACTTTTTTTTCTTTTCATTTAAGAGATAGGGTTTTTCTCTGTCACTCAGGGTGGAGTGCAGTTTTGCACCATCATAGCTCACTATAGCCTTCAGCTCCTAAGCTAAAGAGATGCTCCTGCTTCAGTCTCCAGAGTAATTGGGACTAAAGGTGTGTGCTACTATACTCAGCTATTTAAACGTCTTGTAGAGACAGGGTCCTGCTATGTTGTCCAGGCTGGGCTTGAACTCTTGGCCTCGCAAAGTGCTGGGACTATAGGCCTGAGTCATTGTGCCTAGATACAATTTTTCTTTATAACCTTGGAATAAGGCACAGACAGTACTATAATCAAATTAGACTATAATTTTGATTATCAGAAGGCACAATTAATATTATGAAAAGTAAAGTCACACAGTGGTATAAAATGTTGACAACACATATAAAGGGCAAAGAACTTATAATATAAGTACATAAATCAAATAAAAAGTAGGCAAACTTAACCTTTCCCCCCTAAAATGACAATAGACTAAAGATCCATTTCACAAATGAAAATATCTGTATGTCTAATAAAATATGCAAATGAGTTCAAGTTAATTTTTATCAGGGAATTCAAATTGAAACTGAAGCTTAATTCTAGTGCACCTAATATAGAGGCTCAAAAGAATAAGACTAACGACACCAAGTGTTGGAGAGTATGTGGCATTATCAACACTTCTGGTATAGTAGTGATATCAGAATTTCGTCTTCAGTAGGTTGTTGGTCTTGGTAATTAGATGAATGAATCCACAGACCACAGATCAGTAGTAAGACAGGATTTATTTACAGAAAAGAAAAGAATACAAAAACACCAAAGTTCCTGGCAAAGAGAACCCAGATCAGACACTCTCCCTCTCTCTGTCTGTCTGTCTCAGGGCTCTTTGTCCAGGGGTGTATATAGTTGCCTGGGGTCCTCTATAGTTACATTTAGCAGGAACTCAGTCACAAATGAATGGCTACAATCCCTTCCATTCCCAGGCCTAGGAAATGGGGGGTTCCCTATTCAGCCTCAAGTGCAAGGAAAGGGAGACCTAAGGTGCTGATGTCTCCCTGGCAGTTGTCAGGCCCCTGGAGCTTCCTATGGGGCCCCCCTACACACACCTACCTTCCAGCCAGCTGGTTCCTCTGCTTGCTGCTGCCTGTGTTAGGATAGTTTTTTTAAAATATATATATATTACTTTAAAAATAATAACAGAATTTTGTAATTAAAACTTGTATCCTAATTATTGTTGTTTCCAAAGGCATGTTTAAAAAAAATAAAGAATGTAGAAAGGAACACTGTATACATTGACCTTGGTTACTTTTTCTTGCAAGTTTGGAAGAATAAGATGTTATTCAGGTAAGTTATTTGTAACAGTAGTCAACCAGGAAGATTTTCTTTACTGGATATTGTTAGTATCTCTAACAAGCTGTCAGATGAGTCTTGAGAATACTCTAATTTCAGTAAGAGTTTCAATAAGGATTGAAGAGTTAGCAGAGATGCAGTGTAGATTCAAATCTGTTATAGGGTAATTTGGAGAGGTTATTTAGACTTTTTAAAATGAATTTTCCATAAATGATATCCATAGTAGATTTTATGGATTCTTTTCCCAGCCTTTATTTAACTCCATCCACATGGCTGTCGTTCCCTTATCAGTTTCATGGGTAGGGGTCTAATACCATCTAGTGCATCTTCAACATTTGGGAAGACTAGGCATGTGTAATAGTGTCCATAATATAAAGCCTGTGCATAATATAAAGTGTGCATTTACTTTTAGACCCAAGGGAGAAACAGGCTTGAGAATAAATCTGATGCACAGCAGTGTAGACAGTCCAGAGAATTGAGGGAAATGTAGGTAGGGCTGCGATAGTGATATAGGAATTTTGATATTGGATTTCCAGGCTCTTGGTCTTGGCAGTTCGATGAATGAAGCAACAGACCACAGGATCAACAGTAGGTTAGGTTTTATTCAATAGGTATTACAGCTCTCATAAAGAGCCAAACCTTACAGAGCAGAATCAGTAGTAAGATAGGTTTTATACAAGTGTCATAGCTCTTACAAAGACAAACCTCTTACAGAGTAGGATACATGTGTTACAGCTCTTACAAAGAGCCAAATCTCCTTGCAGAGCAGTGTATAAGTGTTACAGCTTTTACAAAGAGCCAAACCTACTTGCAGAGCAAGATACAAGTGTTACAGCTCTTATGAAGAGCCAAACCTCCTTGCAGAGTAGGATACAAGTGTTACAGCTCTTACAAAGAGCCAAATCTCCTTGCAGAGCAGTGTATAAGTGTTACAGCTCTTACAAAGAGCCAAACCTCCTTGCAGAGTAGGATACAAGTGTTACAGCTCTTACAAAGAGCCAAACCTCCTTGCAGAGCAGGATATAAGTGTTATAGCTCTTGTTCTTCTGCTCTTTCTCCCTTGGAGGTCTACTCTGTGATCTGCTCTTGGGCTCTCTGCTTAGGGGCTTATATAGGGGCAGTTGTCCATTGAGCTTTCAGGGCCTGAAAACAGACCAATTAGGAGGAGGTTTTGAAAATAGACCAATCAGGGATACACTGGAGGAATCGCCAGTGTCTTCCCCTGCTTATGTCTGGTTCCTTTGGCTACTGGAGCCTCCAGAGGGGGAGGGAATCTCCCCTCACTTGCCTACGCTCCAGCCTGCTGTTTCCTCTGCCAGCTGCCACCACCAACACAGCCAGGATGAAGGTGGTGGCAGGTCCTCCAGCCACAGTCGGCTGAGCTGGTTGGGGCACCACCTGTCTTGTATCAATAGGACCAGACCTGGAATTTATTCTACTTTTGGAATTTGGGAAGTTCTTACCTTGGACTACCATAAGAAAATACCACAAACTGAGTGGCTTAAACAATAGAAATTTAGTTTCTCACAGTTCTGAAGGCTAGGAAGTCTAAAATCAGGGCTCTAGAACTGTTAATTTCTGGTGAGGGCTTTCTTCCTGGCCTTGCAAATGGCTGCCTTCACACTATGTGCTCACAGGCCTTTCCTCCATGCATGTAAGAAGAGAGGGGAAGTGTGCAAACTCTCTGGTATCTCTTATTATAAAAAGACAAATTCTATTAGATTGGGGTCCTACCATGATTAACTTCATTTAAACTTAATTATTTCTAAAAGGACCTGCCTTCAAATATAGTCACACAGTTTGGAGAAAACACAATTTAGTCTATGACAGGGAAAATAAAATTCATGTAGTTCCAATGTTACTTGCATTTGAAATCATCTTAAGTGATAGTTGCATCCTAAGGTACAGTAACTCTTGCTTAACTGTGACAAATTTTGTAACAATTTATGCTAACAATGTATTATTTCCAACTTTGATGCACTGGACTTTATTGATATTTCTCATCTTTGTAAATCTGATGACTGAAACATAAACAAATTTTTCTTTTTAATACCCATAGATGTTATTGCACTTTAAATTAGTAGTTGTTGATAAGTTGGTAAGGAGAAATTCTTACCTTAAAGAATTATGAGTATAAAACTATTCAAAAATATTTTCTGGAATAACAGTAGATAATAAATTACTTTAAAAATAATTTCTTAAAAATTATGAGAAATTCTTAAAGAATTATGAAAGTATAAAACTATTCAAAAATATTTTCTGGAATAACTAGGTAATAAATTACTTTAAAAATAATTTCTATATTTTAACTCAGTTCTCCCATTTGTAACATTTTTTTAGCAAAATAAAATAAAAGTATTCCCAAACCATCCTTTAAATTATGTAATTAAGACTTTATGAGGTATATGATCAATTAACCTCAAATTGCTATAATGAGTTACATTATTATCTCTTTTTGCATTTTGCCAACTAGATTGCCACCAGAGGGCATTTCTTTGTCACTAGAAACCTGCTTTACAATAGGACCTTATACCAGGCTATGTTACTTCCATTAAATTCTTTTTAATTTTCTTTAAATGGGATTACTTAATAAGTTTCATGGCTTTTTTTTTTTTTTTACATTCAGAATCCTTTCAAAAATGACCATTTTGTGAAGGTTATAATCAAATTATTGAAAAATCTCTCCCCAAGCACCTATGCTTCCCTTTTTAAAATTCTTGCAGCTCATGTACTTGCTTTTTTATGTTTCTTTTCTTTCCTTTCTGTTCTTTTTTTCTTTATTTCATTCAACTGGGAAAATTATACTGAGGAGTATTGAACCTTTCTGATCTTCTGGCACCATTAATACACAGCATAGTTTCTTAAAAAGAAAACTCAATTACCCTTTCTCCCCAATATCTATGCCAAGAAGGAATAAAAGCTTTTGTATAATAAAATAGAAAAATATGTGAAAGAAAGCATTAAAAACTTATTTTTTCTCTAAAAAAATCTTGCCATGATAGCAAATTAAAAGATACTAATGTTCCACATTGTCTGTTAAGTCCTTTGATTTAAGAGAGAGAGTGGGGAAAAGCTAACTGAACTCTCAGTCACTTACTATAGTAAAAGTTTATAGTATTTTTCTCTCTCACACAAAGTCCAGTGGGCAGAGTGGATCTAATAGAAAGGACATGGAATAGAGGTCACTGAAGAAATCAGAGATGCAAATTCTGTCACTCCATAGACTTCCAGGCTTGTCAGTATAACTGAGATTTTCTAGTAGTCACCAAGGGATGGAAGTAAGTTTTCAATTGTACTGGATGAATTTGACAAGTGCTTTTTGTATGTGTGTGTATGTATGTGTGCTTGTTTGTTTTGCTTTTTAATGAACCTAATATTCTCAATGGTTTTTTTGGTGTTCTTCTAAAAAGAACTAGAACTTTTATTTGTAATATAAATTATTAGGAATCAATAATTTTTACAAAGCATTATCTTGGTATAAGAATAGCAATGCCAAACAAGACATTCAGTGTCAGAAAATAATGATGTTATTCAATCAAAGAACCAATTTAATTCATTTAGCAAAAGTTTAATGACAATTATTATATGCCAGATATGAAGATATATTTTATTGAGGTTTTTGTATGTATTGGAGGTTATTAGAGTATCTTTAAGAAAATGTTTTCTTAAACTGTTTGTTGATTTTATCAGCCAATTTGTTTACATCAGGATAGTTCTTTTACTGCTAACCTAATAAGAATCAGTATAGAAATAGTTTGATACCAATGCCAAAGTATATACAGTAGACCCTCCATACTTGACCACCTCCCTACATTTGCCAGCTTCTTAAGTTAATCTAATTTTCACGTGTACCTGGTCAATACAGCAGGCCTAGTTCCTTATGTTACCACCTCCCTATGTTGACCAGTTTGTCATAGTCCCTTGGGTGGTCAACTTCCACAGGTTCTACTATATCTCCTCAAGAAAGTGAAATTGTAAAAACTACATGTTTGTACACTGTTCTTTTGTATCATTTAATGGTGATACTCTTCACCTGAGTCACAAAATTTAGATAAGAAAGAATTCAAAATTAAAATTTGATAATAAAAGATTATCCAGGTTCTTTGTGGCCAACATTGGCCTTGATTCTATCCAGGTGCAAGTGAGCAGGCGAGAAGGAAGTCAGGATGTGGGTTAAGGTGGATGGAAATTTCAAAGGTCAGAGGATTGGAGTTCACACATTCCCACTTTCCTGGATGGGACATTCTATTTGGGTCAGTCAATTCTATTTGGGCAGGTCTCTCCATTTGACTCTATGATCCTGGTCTTTTTAGTTTATTATAAGGAGGCAGGATGACGGGTGTGGTACCTCTTTGACTGCTTCCTACAGGTTGAGGGGTAGCAGGTCTGCCTGTGAGGAAAATGGGAAAATGGGAGAAGGAAGTGGTGTTAACAGGAACATCCTCGGGTCTGCAGTTTGAACTGGTTGATATCCACATAGGGCGAGGATATGAGTCATTTTTTCAGGTGACTACCTGGTCAATAAATTGAGAAATGAGATGAAAAACTACTGTCTGAAAAACTGAGAATGAGAAAAATTGTAATTAGTGCCCCTAAAATAGGAAATAATCAAGGAGGTCAGGATCACAGCATGATGAGGGTGGAATAGCCTATGAGGGCACATTAAAGTACCATTAATTCCCATCACCAAGATCTCTGTTTGTTTTAGAGGACCTTTATAAGATGGCAGCATGGAAAAAGTTGTTCCTGTGTTTATTAGAAAAGAAATCAGCTTACCTTCCACTAGCAAAAATACCTGGAGTTCAAATTTTGTGATTGTCCAGGAGGCGTTCTGATTTTCTGAGGATCATCAGTCTTCTGCAGCTGATGATCCTCAGTTAGTCTATTATAGTCAGAGATCTTGGTGATGGGAATTAATGGTACTTTAATGTGCCCTTTTAATCCTGCTTAAAAGGTCAGGAAATTTCGCTAGGTCCTGGGAGTGAATGCAAACCAGATCTTCAGAAAGACCTGACTAATCAGACTTCCAGTGAGGCCCTTCACAGGCTGGACATGGCTTGCAGGAAGGATTTGGACTTGGGTACTGCTTTGCCTAGGCCTACTGCATTTAAAACATGGTCCTGGGAAGGATCTTCTTTTTTCAGAGTTCCCAGAGACGTTTTGAGAAGTACAGGGTTTTGTCTCATGGCGGAAGCCAGTAACTGGAGCTCTGAAAAGTGCTGCCGCACCTTTAAGGCCTGGTCAGTGAGATCTTGCTGGGGTGTCTGAGGGCCCTGGGGGAATTTTTGGAATTTCTCCCCTCCTCTGGATATCACATGCAAACTGAGAGATAAAATGCATGTTAATAAGATGGAGGTGAAGACAACATACAAATCACGCAGGTCAGATTATATGATTGGGTTAGATATCTAAATTGTGGGATCTGTGGAGAACAAACTTAGTTTCTGACTTATGTGGGACAGGTCTGAGGGGGAAAAGGGAACAAGAACCCTGACAATGCCTTCTGTTCCTGCAGCCTCTCAGAGGAAGTATAGTGGTTGTAGTGGTCCAGAAGTAGAAGGTCTAAAGGTGTGGCCAGATCTAGTATGAGATGGGGAAATTGGGGGGGTTCACCATGTTTCCCTCCCTGTCTGGGTCTGCCATGTGCAATTCCCTGCCTGAGTCTGCCATATTTCCTTCCCTGCCCATCAAGGACACTATCTTGTTTCATCCACATGTGGCTAAAGGAGGAGTGAGAGATGGTGAAGGTGAGAAGGATGAGGTAGAATTCTGTGGGTAGGGAGGAGGTTGAAGGTGGGGGATTTGTGAAGGGGCAGAAGGAAGAGGGTGATCTCCTGGGTCAAAGGAAGACAGTGGAGATTCAAGGTACTTGGGGAGGGCTGATTTGGCCCATGCAAGGAGAATTTGGGAAGGTTCACAAGATGAACTCAAAGAAGGAATTTTTCAGAGGAGGAGAAAGGCCTGGATGTAGGGGATCTCTGACCATTTGCCTAATTTTCAACGTTACTTATTGAGATCAGTGAGGATTGAGAGGTCAAATGTGCCATTTTTAGCCATCAGGAGCCATTGTCTAGTTTGTACTTAGGCCAGGCAGTGTTACAGAAAAAGGTGAGGCATTTAGGTTTAAGGTTAGGATAGAGCCTTAAAAGAGTCAGGGTGAGTTAAAAGGCAGCTTACAGTGAAGAAGGGGAAATCCGTGACTGAGTGTTCCTCATATTGAAACTGAAGGTAAAAAATAAACGAAGTTAAAGTGAAAATGTAAAGAGAGCTGTGAGAAGGATGAGGAAGGAGGTGGCTGAGACTGGGTCAGAGAGGTTATCAGGCCTCCAGGTGTGAAACCAGCTGGAGAAAAGTGGCCCAGGCCTATGGCCAGTCATCCCCACATATGAGGCCCTGGATAGGCGAGTGTGACTTACTGGGGTTAGTCCATATGTGGCCAGGGCTGGGGTCTAGGCTGGGGTCAGGGAGGTTTAGGCTTCTGTGTGTGACCTTTAACCAGCCAGAAGAGTGGCTCGGGCCCACATGGGGTTGGGGGAGGGCATACAGAAGGCACTGGTTGGGCAAGTCTGACTCTCCAGGGTTGGGCATAGACAACCAAAATTTTTCAGCCCCAGAGTGGGGAAAAGGAAGAAAAGTTTTAAAAGCTCAGAGAAGGGCTTTATAGGAATGCTTAAGAGGCCCAGAGAGATGGAGGGAGAGGGAAAGAGGAGCTGGAGTGGGAAACAGGAAAGAGACGTTAAAAATGTTCAGGAGGGTTCTAGACAAACGCTCACCTCACCAATAAGTGGATGAATTCTGGGCGGGGGTCGGAGGGGTTCCCCCTTTTCCCTTTGTCTTGTCAGAACAAGAGTCCCTCTAGTTGAGTCTGCCAGGGTGTATCTTGGCCCCCTGAGGGAGCTTCACTCTGTCCCCAGTTTTGGCATCAAAATGAGAGGTCAAAGACCGAAAATAAAAGATTGTTCTGAAACATGAACAAAAGGAACTGGAATCCAGGTTCTGTGTGGGGTATGTCAACCTTTATTCTACCGAGGTATGGGTGAGCTGAGCTTGAGAAGGAAGTCAGCATGTGGCTTAAGGTGGATGGAAATTTAGAGTCAGAAGGATAGGGTTTGACACATTCCCGTTTTCCTGGATGGGACATTCTACTTGGGCAGGTTGAGTCTATTTGGGTGGGTCCGCTCTGTTTGGGTGGATCGATTCTATTTGGGCAGGTCCCTCCATTTGACTCTATTAGAATGTAAGTTTCTCCTAGAGAAATTAAAATAATCTTAACCATCTCAAACTGAATCTTTATCATGTAACTATTTGGATGGGGGGATATTGCGAATTATAAAGTAACCACATAAAACACATTTTTATCATTTAAATTGCATTAATCACTACATCTAAGTGAATTTCTGGATATGTACTGGTATTTACTACAACAGACATTCTGAAATAAACAGTTGAGAAGATTTGGTGTCTGAGTATAAAGACAATAAAATTGAATTTGTTTCTATAGTTTAGCTGGAAGGTCACGGTAAAACAAAGAAGTCAGAGGAAAGGGAACAACTTGCAACTTAATGCTGTTGAAACTTAGGCAATTTACTTAAACTCTCCATGACTCAGCTTTTTCACCCTTTAAATGAAAATGTAACAGTATACCCGGTATATCTTGTGTGATTATAGTCATTAAAGATACAATTCATGTAAAATGCTAAGCACAGTGCTTAGTATTGATAGAGAAATAAATCATTATTGTAATAATTCAGACTGGAAAAGGGTTTCTCAACCTTGGCATTATTGGCATTTGGGGTTGGGAAGATCTTTATTATTGGAAGGGTGATCTGTATATTGTAGGAAATTTAAACAACATCCCAACTGATACCTGACAAACAGTGGTGATGAAAACCAAAAATGTCTCCATATGCTGGGAAATGTTCCCTGGAGGGCAGAAACACTACTGGTAGAGAGCCAGTAGACTAGAGAAAATCATGGAAACTTTTCAAATATGTAAAGAAGTTTTAGCACAGAGAAGACTGATGCACAGTTTAACCCAGAAGACACAAGTAGCACTGATTATAAAAGGATATTTTCATAGTCTGAACTCTCTAGAAAGACAATGCACTAACATATATGAGTCAGCATCTTTCCAGCTATGATGAGTATTTGATTAGTCGCTGGACCACTGTCAGCAGTATATTGGGAATTTCTTTCTGGGGAGGAAGTTTGAAATAATCTCTTAGATCTCATTTGATGATAAAATGTTCTCATTTTAGCAGGTCTAAAGGTACAGATTTGGAAATCATTCCAATGGAGGTCACAGTTGAAACTATGAGAATGAATAACCATTTTCTTTGAGAGCAAGATAAGAATATACCTTTGTGAACTGAGTTTTAAGGAGTGTTCATAATTTAAAAGAGGAAATCTGGAATGTAACTTATATTTATTGTCTCTCTATTGAATCAGGAAGAATGAAGGAAAACAAAAAAAAAGAAAGAATATTTAGTTTTAAAGAGTTTTAAAGTATGAGTGCTTGGTATTGTCAACGGAGAAATGAAAATCTGTTAAAAGAGAAAAGACGAATTTATGTAACTTCTAGTCAAGAAAGTAATGATGACTTTCAGTTGGAAAAAAGTCCAAGGAATGGGCGTTCTAAAATGTTGGATAATATATAAAAATTAATTATTATTCACATTTTTATTGGTATATGAGGCAGATATCTGATTCAAGGAGTTAAGTGAGGGGCAGTTTATGAGGAAATTGAGGTGCAGGTAGCTGCACTGACTTGTTCAGCAAACTAGTGGAAACTACAGGGTCAATAAAGATTGTTGTTTTTTCTTTTTAGGATATATCAGACTTGTACACCTTTGAAAAATTTAATTTAAGAAGAGGTAGAAAGAAAGTGCTTGAAAATATTAGGGAAAAGGGTAACTATGTTAAAAAAAAAAAAGGACCTCAGTGGTTGGAAAGGTTAGGATCACTGCCTTTTTCTCTCATTTCCTTTGATTCTGGACAAAGGATTAGAAAATGAATATGGAAACAGAACTGTTACAAGATGCAGGCAAGCTCAGAGCTTCCAGCATAGGGGAAGGAAAAAGGTTAAGGTGGGAGTAGCTGGATTTGAATTTTGGTACCACCACTTACTCCTTGAATTACTAAAATCAATTAGGTTTAAACGCTGAGGACTGAATTCTTCTTCTATAATATAATAATAATGTATCCCACCTGGAAGTATTCCTATGAAATTAAATTCAATCATCATTTTGAAGTACCTGGCACAGAATCTGGACTGTTTTCAACACTCAACTGTACTAGAATCATCATTGTCCCTGTCATCATCAATGGATATTCTGAGGTCTTCTGCTTCCAGGGAGAAAGAGGAAAAGAGAAAAAAAATATATTGAAGATGTAACAAGAGTAGAAATGTCAAAAATTGCCACTATTTGTGAGTGGGATCAAGTGGCAAATAGAACAATTATGAATTAAGATTTAAAACTAGGTTTTTGTGTATTGGCCGGTGACCAGTCAATTTGTGGTGGCCCAGATCTGATCACTTCTGGGACTTCTCACAGCATCATCTATGAGATCATGCATAAGAAGGGAAAATCAAACATATGCAGAGTTGGGATTGAATAATCAGATTCACATGAATCTCTGTTATTTTGAGATTTGTCAGGCTCAAGCTACCACTAACAAAGTGCCCTGTATTATATATTAGTTTATTGCTTGTAGTACCTAGACCACGTGTATGAAAATTGTTAACTGAATTATTTCTTAAACATTAGTATGTGTTGGGGTTTCTGAACCTCAGTACTATTGACATTGTGCATTGCATGATTCCTTGTTGCTGGGTACAGTCCTGCGCCTTGTGGAATATCTTAGGGCATCTACCCACTAGATGTAAGTTGTATCCCTTCTCAGTAGTGATAATCAAAAATGTTCCCAGACGTTGCCAAATGTTCTTTAGGGGGAGGAAGCAAAATCACAAGAATCAGTGGGTGGAATACACTCATATCTACAATAGTTGGTAATAAAAATAAAATGAATATATGTGTGACATTTGAATTTATAAAATAGGCATTATTTAATGACTTGTAACAGCAATTATAAATGGATTTTGGTTGTGATTTCTGTTGCTTCATAAGACCAATGAATTATAAATTTATATTCCTTCTAGCAGACAATCCTAAAGATAAACCATAATGTATAATAAAGAATATAAATATTTTTCTACCTGTACATTTTGATTATACTTGAGAGAACATTTAAATATTGGAGATTTACCTTTCTTTGCTTGAATTATTTATCTAGACATTTTAAAATCTTTTATGTATTCTTTTATTATTTCATTACATATTTCCAATATGAGCAAATTGAGCAAAAATCCTTTGTGTTTTATTTTCCAGTTGTTTCTTATCCTTATTACTGGTGGCTGCTGTGGTATGGAAGATCAAACAGACTTGTTGGGCTTCTCGGCGGAGAGAGGTATCTGTAATATTATTTATATTTTGAGTAAAGGTTCCAGCAAGCATAAGGATCTCTATTGTCTGTTAATTAACATTTTCTTTTCAAATACAGATTTCCAAATCATTTTACTTATTAATATTCTACAAGTCTATCTAGTATTTTTTTGGCTTTAGAGCAAACTTTACTTCTGTCAGTTTAGGTTAGTATCTATAGAAGCAAAAGTTACTTGCAGACAGTTTTTTAATGCAGGATTAGAATTTATAGTGAATGCAGATAAAATTGTTGGTTAAATAATTTGTAATATATATATATAATTTGAATAGTTACACTATAAAACAATTTATTTTTTGTAAGTGTTGCAAATTTAAAAAAAATTCTGAATGATAAATATGTATTTTTGGTTTTAGAAAAAACTATTTCCTAGAAGTTTATTATAATATTCCTTTTTTTGGTAACTAACTCCTTTCCATCTTTTGATAATTTGATGATCCAAGTATATCTAAAGAACACATCAATTTGATATATTTCTCTATTAAAAATAATCATGTGTTTAGTTTAATCATAAAACTGGTAAAAACTGTAATATTATTAGATAACCCATACTTTTTAAACTTATGTATGAGTTAACTAACAGGAACAAGGAACATAATTATCTAAGGGGTAAAAATATGTAATAGATTTATCGCGCTATACCTCATATAATTAAATGCAAGTTTTTGTTATCATAAATATTCTATTCTGTCTGTTCTAGTGATATCAATATCCTAATATTAGTATTATTATTTTATCTGCTGTACCATTTTCAGTACAGTTTTATATATTTATTTTTGTACAGTAATATTAAACAATTATAATTGCAAAAAAACCCAAGTATTTTTGTACAGTAATATAAAACAAGTAATATAAATCAAGTATAATTGCTTACCTTTTTCCCACACATAAAAATATAATACTTCAAGATATTTAAAAACAAACTACAGTGTTCTAAGCTATAGAATTGGTGAATGACATGAGTCCATCTTAATTATTCTATTTTCAAGCACCTATCAAAGGTAAATACCTGTCTATAATATATTTTCAAACTTGTATTTCTCCCACCCACCAAATAAATCATTCATCTTAATCCTCTCTGCTTCACCGATTTTCTTTGTATAGTCACTGCAATCTATGAGGCTTTACCTGGAATAACTCCAAAGGACTTCAATGGAAAAGGAGCTTATTAAAATATATGCACATAAATATTTGTCAAGAAGTGAAATCTGGAGTTTAAATATCTTCCGCATGTTAGGTGATCATTTACAGCAAAATTAAAGAGTCAGGGAGGAGAAAACATAATTGTAGGCTGGCAGTGTGAAGGCCTTCTGTATGGGAATAAGGTAAGTGACAGTTACTGTCCCTCACTGTTAGTAAGAAGGCAGGATCAATTAGGGAGCTTTAGTTCCCGCTGCATTATGACAAACATCGTTTAAACGATCTCTAAAGTTTATAAAAGGCAACTATATAACTAGTGTTACGAAAAGATTAATGAGTAAGTCCACCATTAAATGACAGCTTAATATGAGTAAGTGGTCTAGTTGAATTTCTTTACCTCTAAAAGGAAAGGTTTATTTATACTATATAACTCAGTCTTAGGTTGTGATTTTTAGAGCCCTGGAAATATTTCTGTCTAGTGACTAATATTTAGAGGCAATATTGAATATTCAAAAAACTAATATGAAAGGTTTATTTGTCTATAAAACTTTAATACTTTTCAAACTGACACATTGATTTTGGCAAGTATATCACCTCAGTATAGTAATGTTATTTGTTACATATAAATCAGATCCTCTGGCAAGCTGATTATTACTTTGATTTTTAAAATGTAAACATGAATTTATTTTTTGATTGGAGGTAAAAATCTTTCAAAAATTTTTTTCAAAAATCTTGGTTCATATAGAAAGGACAAAACAGAAATTGTAGGTGACAGTATGTTAGATTAGGACCACTGGGTCAGTTAATTTATAATCCGTGATTATAAATATTACTCTGTCCTTTGGATATTCCTTCAAATAATGCCCATATTTCCAAAACTCATCTAGGTAGTGCTTTATTTTGTTGAAGAACATGATAGTGTTTGCATTTAATTTGCTACCTTTAGCAAAATAAAAAATCTATTTTTTGAGAGCTCATGGTCAAGCTATAATATTATATGTTAAAAATAAGTTGAAGCATTGCTTCTCAGCCTTTTGGCTAAGATCAAGTGTAGTATCTGTTCTTATCAGTTCAAAAATATGTTGAGGCATTTTCTCTAACTTAATTTTACTAAATTTCTTTCAATACGATTTCCTAAATGTCTTAGAAACCATTTATATGTGGATGCCTTAAATAAAGATGACATTGTCTTTGATAACTACCATATAAATATCATTAGGTAAAAATTTTTACATTACAGTGGTCTGCCTTTATATGTGGTTTTAGTTATTGGGTCAACTTCTGTCCAGAAATTGTGTGTGGGGTGAAAGGGGGAAATGACAGAGAGAAGTCACGTTCCCATAACTTTTATTACAGTACATTTCACTATTAGTTACTGTCGTGAATCTCTTAATGTGCCTAATTTTTAAATTAAGGTTTATCATAGGTATGTATGTATAGGGAAATATCAAAGTACTCATAGAGTTCAGTACCATCTGCACTTTCAAGTATCCATGGGGTATGAGAATGTGTCCCCATGGAAAGGGGGGGGATACTGTGTTAAAAGATTGTTTCTCATTTTGATTTTATCAGCCAATGAGATTTTTAATTATATGAGTGGCATTTTATATTATTCTAATTATAGACTTTATGCGAATGATAGTAAAGATTTGTTTTCATCGATTCCCCTCTTTATTCAGTCTTAACTGTTATAGTACTATAATATTCCTCAAGGGAAAACGAGTCCAGTAATTTTTCTTTATGTGAAGATGTTACTCTCCAAAACATGAAGAGATCAATTATTGCAAAGCTCAGAGGTCATCCATGATTTGAAGAATGACAGTTCATTTGTACCAGTAAATGAAAATTATTTAAAGGATTCTTAGAATTTCTGCAGCCTAGAATTCTAAGAATTCTTAGAATTACAGTCGTTGTATGTACTAGTTGCTTATACTAGTTGCTCTTCTAGATGTAAGACCTTCTTAGAATGAAAATAATATGTGTATTAATTAAACTAGGCATATTTGTTTTTAATGATTCCAAGCTTTGGTTTCTCATAAACAGACATACATTTTTGCAGTATACTTTTAATATCAGAGACCTATTATTAATGTTATGACTTTATGACTTTTAAAATACATCCTTGAGAATTCCAGAGTTCTTAAGAACAAAAACACTGAAACTTCCAAAGGCTTCACCTTTAATATTATGCCTTCATGTGTAAACTCCAAACTCATTTCTATGGTAGCCGTATTATGAAGATAAAAGCTTTTGTTTGGTATGTGCTAATGAATGGAAGCAATAAGCTGTTATCGATTAGTGGAAATACAATACACTAAACAGGTGAATTCATTTTTATAGCTTGTCTTTTTTACAAAGGCATTGAAAACAATTAGTTTCAATAGCACATTCAGTTTTGTTAGTCAACGCATTACTAACATAATTGTCAGGAACAGGTATATGTAAAGGGAGTCTATTTAAATATTGTCATGCTTCATAATCTTTATTTTTAAGTGGAAAGTTAAGTTTTAATAGGCATTATAAGGCATACAAAATAGAAGATATTATAATTATTCCTTGAAGTGAAGACATGTGATTATATATTTGACTAACATGAGTAAAATATCATGGATCATAATTGCGACAAGAAGGTTACATTAGAAACACTTATTTCCACATGTTTGAATGGCTTACTTGTCATATGTCTCAGTTAAAATCTAATTGCAAAATCTATAGAATAATAGATGAACAGACAAAAGTAGGATTTTTTTTTTTTTTTTTTTGCAGTTTTTGTCCAGGGCCAGGTTTGAACCTGCCATTTCCACTATATGGGGCCGGCGCTCTACTTGTTTGAGCCACAGACGCCACCCCAAAGTAGGATATTTTGTATCAATTTAATTTGATTTGTTTGAGTATTTTAAGGGTCACTACATTTCCTGAGCCTTCAAATTTCTCTTGTTAATTCTCTTAAATTTACAATTCTGCAAAAGTTAAAAAATTAACATACATCTTTATCATGTAATTTTTTATCTTCTAAAATATATTATGCTCCTCTTATGCTTAAAAGTCAACAACAAAAAAAAAGACTGGGTGAAGACTGTGCTCCGTAAGTGTGAAAACTTGTGTTCACAGTGCTCTACTTCCCTGAGTATTTCATAATAGTGAAAGAAAACTTGTATTGATTAGTGTCAACTTGAAATTTGAGTCACAACAAACTTTTGAGTTACTAATTACTTTTGAAACAAACTACTTTTCTATAGGCAAATACCTAACTTTTTATCCCTGTATAGCTGTTTTATGGGCTCAAAAATAGATAAAGAAATAATAATATTAAACTATATTTCCCTAATGACATTTTATGGTTAAATATAGTAATTAATTTTAAATAATCCCTGAAGTGCTAACTTGATGGGAAATGGGTTCTCATCTAATTGTTCTTAATGCAGTGTAGCAAGGTTTTACAAATTGGGCTACTCCATCTCCTTAGACATTCAGCTTCTTTATAGAGAGGAGATTAGGCACAAAATGAGGAGAGCACTGGGAAAATGTTATTTGTGGAGGAGAAATTAAAATTAATTAAGTACTGTATGCCACCTTTTATAGATTTTCTTAATACTTTAGAATTTGAATTTTATATGAAATTTGATGATTTTAATATATAAATAAATTTATAATGCTTTTTATAAACCATTAATAAATCTTGCACATAATAAATGTCTTCATAGTCAATGGCCTCAGTGTAAACTTACTTTTGTTTATCATTTGTTGTTTCTAGAATTGCAAAATATAATTATTAGTGTTGCATTAATCTTTAAACTTTATCCTGTATGACTAGAAATAACAGATGTTCAGTGTGCCTGTCTATATCATGATAGCGTTAACACATATATAAATCTACCTAAAAATAATGTGAATAGAGAAGTCAAATACAGAGTGTCCCTAAAGTTGCTATTCCCTATGTATGGTGACTTTCAGAACTCCCAGATATTGAAGCAATAGGATTTGAAAATTAACTGATTCTTTCTTTGTAAACCTGTTTCAGAACATCTTATTATAAATACAGTGCTTTCGTTTTGCTCTATTCATCTATTAACTTCTTGATGTATTTCAGACAGATTGAGGATATAGGAAAAAAAAATAGAAAGACATAGGCACCAGCTACAGGGAATTAAGGAATTGAGAAAAATGCCTAAAATTTACAACTAGTAAATAGACTATAATTTTAAACTAGGTCTATCAGATTTCAACATTAAATCTCTGAAGCATACAAAGAATTTCAATGATGGCTTGAGTGTGAACATGTTTGATTTCCTAACTGACCACTTGTCATATAACATATGCATCTGTCTGTTGTAGAGACAATATGTTGTGTTTCATCTAATACTGTGATGCAGTCAATTGCTACTCGATGTATCAACTTAAAAAGAAAAACAATGCCTGTTCAACTATGGTACTATGCTCTCTTACTGCTAAGAATATTTACTTCACACTTATTGAGAGGGCTCTTCTGGGATTATTTAGATATATATTTTATATAACTCATTTATATTTATACATAAGAAGGAAAATGGGAGCAAAAAAGTGTTGCTAAAACTTGTTTACCTTTATAGTCCAAGCTTTCATAAATCACATTTTGGTACAGTTTAAAACGTTTCTGTGTTTCACATAGAATCATTGACTAGAATAATCAAGTTTGTGTCTGTGCAGGCAATGACAACTATATAACAACTGTCAGCTGGCGGGCAATGAATATGATGCCATTGATTGTAAAATACATTAGATTTCAGACATATTAGAATGTGAAAAAACGTGTCTTAAATCAATAAAATAAGGTAGGTCGTACTTCATAAGATTTTCAGTACTAAGTTAGTTAATACATGCTAAGCACTCAGCCCTCTGTATTTTACTTACCAGACTTCAATAAATACTGGCTGTTACTATTGCTGTTGACATGTATTATAAAGATTGAAGAGAATTATATATCAATATTACTAACCTTATAAATTGGACTCCTATCCTTCTACATTTCTACTCTATCTAACACAGGGGTTCTCAATCTACTAGTCCCTTCAGGATCACCTGTGGATCTTAAAAATGTGTACATGTGTATGTGTGTGCATAATACGTGTATCGATCTGTATGTCTTTCTGCATGCCGTGTTACTGTCCAACCCTCACAAACCTGCAGAATCAGAATTTCTGTGAGCCCAGCCTGGTTTGTTTATTTTTGAAGCGCACAACTGATTCTCATATGCAGCATTGGCCTTTAAATACTGCTTTGGCTTCTATTCTGAGAGACTGGAAATCATTGAACATTGAAGGGTTTCCAACAGAGTTGTTAAGATATTTGAGTTAAGAGGATGTGATTTAAACCAATCACTCTGCTGCTGTATTTGCTGCAAGTAAAATTCTTTTAGGGAGAGGAGTTTAATTTTTACCATTAAGTTTGGGACAAGTACTAGATATCCCATAATACATGTCATGGAGGCAAGAGTTGAATCTGGCAAGAGGAAACAGATCTGAGAGGAAAACATAAGTTTGGGAGTCTAAGCCCATAGATTACATTTGAAATCATGGGTTTTCATATCTATTTTGATAGATATTTCAGAGTATCAAATTATCACTTCTTTGCTCAGGTGCTCAATATTCTCCTAGCTATAGCCAACCAATGTTATCAGTTTTCTGGTGTGTGTTCTCCTAAAGTTATTTGACACATACAGAAGCAACGTGAAGTTCTTTTCCTGTGTTGTTTGCAATAATGGTAGCATACTCTGTATAACCGAGATTTGCATGTTGTAGAATTTCACTGTAAAATTCTAACAAATTATTATAACTTAATTTTTTAGCAGCGTAAAAATATTTCACATTTATTGATGAGGAGTCAAAACGTACAAACTATTATTTTCATGATACTTCAGATTTTGACCACTTTATATCCTTATTTCTCATTACCATTTATTTCTACAGTGGAGTAATCCACTTAGAATATTCTCTTAAAGAGATACGTTAAAGATTTCCAGGATACCAATCCAGATACATAATTCTGATGAATAATTTTAGAACCACTCTCCAGTAGAGTACCTCTCAAAAACTACATGGCTCTCACTCAAGTTTATAATGATAATATAAGGAAAATGACTAAGTATTTTAGTTAGAAATTTAAGACACAGCAAGCTAAATTATAATATTGGAGAGTTAAATTTAAATGTTGGCAAACTGTTTAAAGCCATGTTGTAAATTGCTTGAAATGTGAAAATAACTGGAAAATAATAATAAAATTTGGATTCTGTTACTTTTCCATTCATTTAAATAGAAAAATCTATATAGATAGTAGAGCCTCTGTAAGTGGACCACCCAAGGGACTATAAAAACCGGTCAACATATGGAGGTGGTCAACATAGGAACTATGCCTTAGTACTTACAGTGCATGTCCAGTCTGTGAAAATTACTTCAACTTAAGTGGATGGTCAATGTAGGGAGATGGCCAGCTATGGAAGTTTACTTTGTATATATATATTTGTCTATATAAATGCTTTTTATGTCGATGTAGAAAGACTGTATAACCATATTGTCAGTATAAATTTGCACCGCATTGTGTAAAGGAATGGTACCTACTTAGGGCTTACTTAAGTGCTGGCCATCCATCTAGTACATTTAGAGCAGTTAGCATTTACTACTTTGACCCTAATTTGGAAAATGACTTGCAATAACTTAGAAGCACAAGCTCTAAAACTATTAACAGTTTAAAGTACAATAGCATCCAAGTTCAAAATCTGTCCATGATCATTATTTCAAGTAAATATGTAAGATTATAAGTAAAAATCTAAAAAATCATCAAATATCTTGGAAATTTCCCTTTTTAATTATTGCCCTATTAAACTTTCATATTAGCATAAAACTATATTTTTTCTTAAAAAATTCCAGGTAACATTATAATATAACATTAAGTTCTGTAAACATATTTGTTAGAAAGATCCTACTTGAACTATTTCTGTAGCAGTGCTACTGTAAAAATTAATGTCTTATTTCTTCTTAAATTCAAGCTGACATTGTGGACTACAGTGAAGTCTATAATTAGAACATAATCTTTGAAAAAATATATATAATTGTTTAAACATTTCTGTATAAGACCCATAGTTTTCTAATCAAAATGAGAGAAATTCTTTATTCTTAGAAGCTGTTTTTTTGTATTATGTCATTTAATATGAAACATTTATCTCAGATAGATGTGGACAATTCATTATTATTTCAGACTAGTTATTTGCCTAACAGATGAGCTAACATAAATTAAGCAGTAAATCAGTTTTGCTTCCTTTAGATAATTAGTAATTTACATATAACCTTTGGCTATTCTTTTATCTTAGGGTATTGATATAAGTTGCATAAAATTGATTTCTATATAAAAAGTGCTTTGAAATGCAAAATCTAATTAAAGTGCACTATTTTAGGAAAGTTGCATTGCTACATGATGCTATTGAGACTATTATGAATATTCGAGGGGTCTGAATGGAGCATGTATGAAAACTAAATAATAACCTCCATGGGCTACTTTTGGTTATTTTACCGAGTGAAACATGTGAAACTGATAAAGTACTTAGAGTATACCATTTTTTTCTTGCATATACTGTATTAGAAATAATGCTATTAGTGCAGTATTATGCAACGTAGCCTGTTGTGTCTTAAGGTGCACAGTACAAGAATGTTTATGAGCTACACTAAGGTTAGTGGCTTGGGCTAATTGTGGCTGTTGGGATTCTACCTGAAGGCTTTGACACACACCCAGGGAAACCGCTCAAGAACTTTGGGCAGCCGCACATTCATAACCAATTAATGGCACACTTGTTGGTGAATCATTCCAGTTAATGGCAACTGAAATACAGTTTTGGAGAAAACATGGTAAATAGGAGGGCCATACAAAAAGTGTTAGTAAAGAACCTACTATTTGTTTAATATTCACTGGTTAGCAATTACCAAATATTGGATGAACAATTCTATTACATTTGGTTTTAAAATGGAAAATTTCAGTTTTCTAAGAGAAATTGAGCGTACGATCTCATGGTAGCTGGAGACGTATGTGGCTAGATGGTTACTACTCTCAATATTAATATCTTGGATAATATTTTAATGATCTTAATATTAAACAAATCAGAGTTAATGCTTTCTTGGACTACTCTCCTTTTTTTTTTCTTTTAACATGTGTGGTAAAATAGACTCCTCTGTTTTAATTATTCTTTGAAGGAGTGTATTGGAGTAATTAT
This sequence comes from Galagoides demidoff, assembly GCA_963574575.1. Taxonomy (NCBI): domain Eukaryota; kingdom Metazoa; phylum Chordata; class Mammalia; order Primates; family Galagidae; genus Galagoides; species Galagoides demidoff. The sequence goes on along the minus strand of CAUYQV010171528.1, from coordinate 36,508 downwards.
TTCCAGATGAAAACATCTCATTATGTGCTGAAGGTTAATTCACAATTAGGGTTTGTCTAATAAAACATGTTTTCCATTTAATTTTGAGGAATCTATTTTATCAAGAAAAATTTTTATGAACTAAAAGTACATATCAGGTAATGTGATCAGGGATGTCATGCATGCCAACAACCTATTAAAATAGGAAGAATTATTAGGATTCATTTCACTTTTTCTGACTTGGTTGATAGTTTTAGTTTATTTTTAATTTAAAACATTAATTATGTACTGATTAAAATTCTATATTAAGGTATTTTATTTCAATGCAGGACCATATTTTTCCTTATTTTGTTGAAACTTATTTTTTGTTTCCTAATTAGCAAATTATCTGCCCATTAGTGAATAACAAGGATGTATTTTAATAGCAGTTAGCTTAATTAGACTGTTGAAGACTAAATAAATTCTCCAGCAAATGCTGGCAAGCAGAATAAGTCATAATAAGTAACAATCATACTGTCTATGATCCCTTTTTGTTTAACCTTCATAATGTCTGTATGGTTTTGCTCCCTTGTGAGCGAATTATTTGGCGGCAGCTTGAGTACTGCCATCCTTTATCTAGTTGTTACTCTACTCACTATGCCTCATTATTGTGCTTAGCGTTACTTTTTATTTTTCTTAAGATAAATGTTTGTTGGATTTCAAATGAAGGTGACTTTGATGCTGAAAGCTGGCAGTTAACGATAACAGTGGAATAACTTTTTATGAATGTGGATACATAGAATCACGTCTGGCAGAAGTTATTGTCATACATAGTAAATAGCCAGCACACTTTTGTGTAGGCTATTAAATTGCAGTGATATATATTATTTCAGCAAGAGGAAAAAGAGGATATTGTAAGTCCTTTTTCAACATTGAAGTTCACAAGAAGGCAAATAAATTCTAATTTGCTTCATCTTTCTTAAAACAGCAGAGTTTTAATATTGAAACTGAACTTAATAATCTGAATATAGGAATGTTAAATAAAATAAAGTATATCTTGTTCAAGATAGGATTCCAGTTAGTAAAGCCATGTTTGAGCTTTTTGTTTTATTGAAGATTTTAATATTTCAGTTAATATTGATCATAAAGCATATCTATTTATGGCTTCATGGACTGACTATAACCCTAAATATCTTTGCCAAAATTTAGATTTTAATTTTAAGCTCTCAGCAATTTCTTAATGCTTGGACAAAACTCATATTTTGTTTTAACAAGAATATTAGGTAATGAATAAAAAGCAAGTATGGACTCTTTTGGATAAGATTTTTAAAAAATACGTTTGATTTTGGAGTGGTGGATTTTATTTTAATTAAACTTAATTTTAAAATACACATCACATAATTCACAGTTAGAGCAAAATAAAAAGCTATAACTTGAAAAAGATTCACATCTACATACAACCTCATCTCCTGCTTCTGCCCCTGCTCTCATAAACTCTTGTTTTCATATCTATCCTTCCAGGTTTCCTTTATGCTAATATCAGCACATGCGAATATGTAGTATCATATTCTTCATTTATTATCGTGAAACAATGTATTTCCATGTTTCATCAACCCTGCAGCATCATACAATATCAATACAATGTACAACATTTTTATGCACCACCAAGAAAGAAAAGGTGTTGGCAAGTAAATACCGTGTTTCCCCAAAAATAAGACACCGTCTTATATTTTCTGAAGAAGACACACTACGGCTTATTTTCAGGGGATGTCTTCCTCTCCGTGCTGAAACGCATGCATAGCCATGCCCATCACTAGGTCTTATTATCGGGGTAGGACTTATATTTAAAAAATGCATGGAAATCCTGCTAGGGCTTATTTTTTGGGTAGGTCTTATTTTTGGGGAAACACGGTAGTGACATGACATTGATTATAAAGTGCATCGCAATGCCAGAAATATGAAAATGTAAAAAAATATAACATTAGAGTTATATAAATATGGTAGGTACCCTCTACGACATACCTTCTTTGTCCTCCTTTGTCACTTAGCAGCACAGCTTGTGGATCTTCCCATTGCAGACCTTATTCCCTTTTCACAAGTGCATAGCATTTCATAGTATGATTATATCTAATTTGTTTAATCCTTGTAAATAGACACTTGCTCTTTTTCTTTTTTGTTGTTTAAAATTTTATACATTGTTCTTTTTTATTGCATACAGATATAATATAAATTCCAAATGTGATTGCTGGCTTAATAGTAACTATATTTGTAATTTCTATACCAGATTTTACCAGATTGCCCTCCACAGGGTTTTACCACTTTGTTTTCCCACCAACTGCATGAGTGTATATTTCCAAAATTATGTTTTAAAGTGGTTCTAGTTGGCACACCTTGACTACGAGTAAGGCCAAGAATATTTTCCAATGTTTAAAGGCCATTTATTTTTATTTTTCTGTAAGCTGTTCATGTCCTTTACCCATTTTCTATTGGGTTGTTGATCTTTTCATTCTTTTTTTGTAGGAACTCTTTAAAATTAGGTAGATTAGTCTTTTATCTCTTTTATATCTAGTTTGAGTTGTGAACATTTTTACCAACTTGCCATTTAATTCTCTATCTTTTTATAAAAAAAGAAAACAAAAAGCCCAATGTCTCAGTCTGTTCAGGCTGTTATAAAAAATACCATAAGCTTGGCAACTTATAAACAACAAAAATGTATTTCCCACAGTTCTGGATGCTGGAAGTATAAGATTGAGGCACCAGAAGATTTGGTGTCTGGTGAGGGCCTCTTTTCTGGTTCACAGATGGCATCTTACAGTTGTATTCTCACATGGTGGAAGGAACCCATTAGTTCTCTGTATCTCTTATATAAAGGAACTAATAACAATCATGGGGGCTCTCTCCTCTTGATCTAAATATCTCCCAACACCATCACCCTAGGGACTAACATGTCAGAGTATGAATTCTGAGGGAGCACAAACATTCGTACTATAGCAAAAATGAAGATATTATTTATGTGCAATAATAATGTGTCTCAAAGTGTCTCAAAGTTCTCTTTTACGACTTCTGGATTTTGAGTCATAGTTAGAAGACTGTACCCACTTCAAGATTACGAGGGGATTCACCCATGTTTTCACTTAGAAATGTTATGGCTTCATTTTTACGTTTAGTTTTATTTCCAAACTAGATATTTGTGGCCATATTGATTCTTGTTCATTCTTGTGGGATTTCTTGTACGTTTATATCAACTTATAATAGCTTCCCTCTTCTCGTATTATTCCTCAGATTTTTTTTTAATCTAATTTTACTGGCCAATATTCATATGACAGTCTTAAATACTAGTGATGACGGCAGGCATCCTGGTCTTGTTCCTGACTATAGTGGAACTGTCTCCAATGGATTCATCAAGGGAGATGCTTGGGGTTTTTGGATTGATCGATTATTCTATGTATCTATGAATACAATTATATTGCAAGTTTATTGAGTGTTTTTTATTACTAATTTATTTTGAATTAGATCAATATTCGTAGACATGTATTATTTATCTTTTTAAGTCAAACAAAACAGTATATTGCAATAACATATTTTCTAATATTTAAGCATCCTTAACTTGTGATAAATTTTCAAGATCCTGATAAATTACCACCTAGAGTTTTGCCTTCAACAACTTGGTGCACGGTGGTATCTGAACCTGAAACACTAATAACTGAAAGAGAAAAAAATGTGAGGAAGAGGATTAGGCAGCAATGAAGAGCACGATTTTTCAGATTATTAAGCTTGAAATATTTAAATGATATGCAAAGGGAGAAGGCTCACATCAGCAATTGACATAAATATAATTGTATGTACAAATCTAAGTTTCCAGAGAAAGAGGCCTGGGCCAAATATCTAATTCTCAAATTATTGCCGTAAAATTGGTATTTAAGGCTTAGGCCTAGATGAATATTAAATGCCATTTTCCAGGGATTGTTCTCAGAAAAGGAGTCACAATGTCATTTGGAAACTCACAACTCAGTGAGCAAGAGAGGTGGTCACACCACAAACTGCTAAATTTCATCACTAGATGGAGGCAGACGGTGAGAACAGACTTCACCAAATAGGCACCATTTGAATTACCTTTTGCTTGATCGAGAAATTGGGTAGGCTCTTATTAAGTGTCAACATGGTTACAGGGAATGACATTGGGAAATAATAGTAGATATGACAGTACCCGTTTTCAAAATGCTGAATAATCAAGTGTGAATGTGTGTTTAAAAAGAGTTGAAGGGCGGCACCTGTGGCTCAGTGAGTAGGGCACAGGCCCCATATACCAGAGGTGGTGGGTTCAAACCCGGCCCTGGCAAAAAACTGCAAAAAAAAAAAAAAAGATTTGAAAAATAAAGTTGAAAAGATACTTCTGTGTCTATTTGTGGGAGAACTTGCAAAAGACAGAAAAGAAATGGGAAACCCTGAATTATATGAACTATTTAAAGCAGTAGTCCTTCAGAAAGTGGTTATCTCAATTATTCCTTAAAAAGTCGTGATCTCGTTTCTCTTATTTTTGATAAGAAGCAAACTAGCTACAGAAAAATATTAATATCTGTGTATATTTGAAACATGCATAGACTGTGCTTATTGTCAAGAGAAATGTCTATAATTGCTAATCATATTTCACTGAAACAAGAACCTTCAGATTTATTTTACCTGTTTTTATGAACTTACGTTAAAGACATTAACTAGTGTATCATTAATTGTCAAGGGTATTTAATATCAAACCTATAATCTCAATCTCTTATATTTTTTCTGCAGCTGAATATTTAGCTGAAATTTTTTGATAACTGGGTTTCCATCTTCTTCAACATCAATCACTTTTAAATGCTATTTGGGTACCAGATGCTCCTTAGTTATTTCTGTAGCCCCTAGAAATTCTCTGGCCATTGCTGGAATCAAAGCCAGTTAAAGTTACCTCAACTCCATGATTAAGAACAAATTTCTTCCACATAGGACAAAACTTTCCGTTTCTCGGTCCTCTTGCCTGTTCATCCTAGATATAGCCGTTCTCTTTGTAAACAACTAGAAACCTCTCTTAAATAAGATTGGAAATTGGCAGATTTAAATCATTTCGAAGTGACTGTCGAAGTGACTGTAACGTCTAGAAATGTGTTGAGATAATTTTTCAGAACAGCATATTGCATTTTAGATCTGACTCAATGCTGGCGAGAATAATGCAGCATAACATCACTTAAAATAGAACTCTAACCAACTAATGTTTGTTCCTTGAATCTGTTCAATTCATTGTACTAATTGAAAGGGTTTAAACACTGTCTCAAGAATTTATCAAACATACCATTTAAAAACATCGGATTTTGGAAAGTGATTTAGGTGGTGCATATATTACAAATTCATCTTTTCCCACTAAATGTTGAGTTTTAGAAACTATGTGTTGTTAATGGACCATCCACTCTCAAGTCATTTTGTTTACTAAGCTAGAAGAGATGTGAGCAATTATGTGTGTAGTAAAACCTTTAAAACAGAATGCATTGCATTAAAGAATGTTCATGTTCCTTTGCAGTGAAGCAGAGAATAGTGTCAGAATTCTGCCCCGCTGAGGATTGAGTTGAGAAGCAAACTTTGTGTACACTGCTGCACTTATTATTATCTGAATGTCTACAGTTTTAGTGTTGTTGACATCTGGAGTGTTTTTCAACATGTTTTATAATGTGTTTGACTCTCTCTTCCTTGTTCATTATAGCCATTTGCCATTCCTGTTACTGTTTCCTAAGTGTTAGAGAACACTTTCTTTTTGAATGGTAATGACACCTATTTGCCACAACTGGATGTGGCCAACATCCTTTTACATTTTGTATCTATTTGCCATTTTTAAGTTTTTATGTATATATTTAGGGTGTACCACATGATATTTGACATACATATAATAGTTAAATGACTACTACAGTTAAGCATATTTATAACCTTCTCTAGTTCCCTCTCTGTTGTGGAAATAGTACCTAAAATCCATTCTCCTAGAAAATTTTCAATATATAATACAATGTAATTAATTATAGTGCTCTGCCATCTGTTAGCTCTCTAGACATTTATTCCTACATAACTGCAAGTTTGTACCCTTTGACCTAAGTCTCCCCCTTTCCTGCCCCTGGTAACCACTGTACCCTTGATTTTTTTTTTTCAGATTTCACACTCAGGTGAGATCATGTCATATTTTTTGTTTTTGTGCCTGGTTTATTTCACTTAGCCTAATGTTCTTCTGGATCATTTATGTTGCTGATGGCAGCATCTCCTTTTCCAAGAGTGAATAATAACCCATGGTGTATATACTGCGCTGTATGTATCTGTTCATCTATTGATGGACATGGGTTGTTTCGTGTCTTGGCTATTGTGTATAGTGCTGCAGTGGACATGGGAGCACACATATCTGTACAAGATGCTGGTTTCATTTTCTTTGGATATGTTTGTATACTACACACATGCACACGCACACATATACACAAGCAGAGAGAATCCTGGGTTATATGTTCTATTTTTTTTGAGGAATCTCCATACTATTTTCCATAATAGTTGTACAATGTGACATTCCTACTAAGAGTGTTAAGACTTTTCTTTTCTCCCTGTCCTCTTCAATACTTGGGATTTCTTGTTTTTATTTTAATATCCATTTCAACAAGTTTGAGGTAATATCTCATTATAGTTTTGATTTGCATTTCTTTGATGATCAGTGATTTTGATAACTTTTTTAATGCCTTTTAGCCACTTGTATGTCAGTTTCAGATATTATGTTTCTGTTTTTCAACAATTTGTTGATTTTTGTGACTGATATAAAATTGTGATCAAATTCTTTTGTTTTGCATGTTGATATCCAGTTTTCCCAACACACTTTGTTGAAGAGACTACCCTTTCCTTATTGTGTATTCTTGGTGGCCTTGTTGAAAATTAATTGACCATATGTACTTGGGTTTATTTCTGGGCTTTCTGTTCTGTTCCATTGGTCTGTTTGTCTGTTTGAAAGCCAGTAAAACACTGTTTAATTACTAAAATAGTTTTGTGATATAATTTGAAAGCAGTAAGTGTGATGTCAACTTTGTTTTTCTTCTTCCAGATTATTGGCTATTTGGGGTCTTTGTGGTTCTATTTAATATTATTTTTCTATTTCTGTGAAAAACACCATTGGAATTTTGATGGGGACTTTGTCAGACCAATAGATCTCTTTGGGTAGTATGGATAGATTAGCAATGTTAATTCTTCAGTTTATTAATGTGGGATATCTTTCCATTTTTGTGTCTTTTTATTTAGTTTCTTTCATCAATATTTTGTAGTTTTTATTGTATATACAATTCACTTTCCCAATTAAATGTATCCCTATGTGTTTTATTCTTTTGTGTGTGTGTGTGTGTGTGTGTGTGTGTGTTTTGGCTGGGGCTGGGTTTGAACCTGTCACCTCCAGCATATGGGGCCAGAGCCCTACTCCTTTGAGCCACAGGAGCCGCCTTGTTTTATTCTTTTTGATGCTAGTGTAAATGGGGTCATTTTCTTTGTGTTTCTGATAGACTGCTTTTGGTATCAAGAAATGAAACTAATTTTCATGTTGAGTTTTTTAAATTCTACTACTTTACTGAATTGATTTATTCTAATAATGTTTTTGTGTGTATTATTTAGGGTTTTTTACATATAGGATCATTCTATCTGCTAAAAGGTATAATTTTACTTTTTCCTTTTCTATTGAGATACTGCTTTTATTTTTGTCTTACCTGATTACTCCTGTTAGCACCCCCAGAACCATGCTGAATAGAAGCAGTAAGAGTGGGAATCTTGATTATGTACCGTATCTTAGAGAAAAAAATTTCAGTTTTTTTCCCATTGATTATGATATTTGCTCTGGGTTTTTCATAAATGGCTTTGTTATGTTGATAAAATTTCCTTCTATGCTTATTTTTTGAGAGTTTTTTAAATCATGAAATGTTGAACTTTGTCAAGTGCCAGTTCTGCCTCTTTTTTTAATTTCTGCATCTTTTGAGATGATTATGTAGTTTTATTTTTTATTCATATCATGTGGTGTATCACTTTATTCATTTGTGTGTGAAAACACATCTTGCATCCTCGACATCAATGCCACTTAGTCATGCTGTCTAATCTTTCAGATGTGTTATTGGATTTATTTTGCTAGTATTCTGTTGAAAATTTTTGCATCTCTGTTCATAAGTAGTATTGTTTTGTACTTTTCTTGTGGTGTCTTATCAACTTTGATGTTAGGGTGATGCCAGCCTCATTAGACATGTGTGGGAGTATTCCCTCTGCTTCTATTTTTGGGGAAGCATTTAAGAATTACTGGTATTAATTTTTCCTTCAATATTGGCAAAATTCTGCTGTGAAATAATCTGGTCCTAGGCTTCATTTTGTTAGGAGGTTTTTGATTGCTACTTTAATTCCATTTATTTTTGATAGGTTTAGACTTTCTATTTCTTCTCATTCAGCTTAGATAGCTTGTATATTTCAAGGAGTTTATCCATTTCCTCTACATTATCCAATTTGGTGGCATGTAATTATTCATAATAGTCCTTATGATCTTCTGAGGCATCCAGGCATTTATTTCCAATTTATTTTATTTTAGTCTTATCCCTTTTTGTTCTATTTAAAAGTTTGTTGATTTTGTCTATATAGTATTTTCACAAAAACTTTTAGTAATGTTGATTTTTTTTCTATAATAATTCTCTTCTCCATTTGATTTATTTCTGCTCTGGTCTTTATTAAGTCTTCCTTTGGCTAACATTGCATTTGATTTGTTCTTTTTCTGTTTCCTTGAGATGGAAAGTTAGGTTCTTTATTTGAGATCTTTCTCAATGCAGATATTTATTATTTTAGCTTTTCCCTTAGAATTTTGCTCCATTCTGGTATGGTTTGTTTTAATTTTCATTTGTCTCTAGGTACTTTTTTTATTTTTTACCTTGTAAAAGTTGTATATTTCCTGTAATTCGTCCATTCCCTCTAGGTTTTCTCACTTGTGCGTGTAGTTGCCTGTAGTAATTTCTGATGATCTTTTGTATTTCTGTCTTATCATTTTCATTACCTCTTTTAAATTTCTGATTATGCTTATTTGAAATCTTCTTTCTTCTTTTACTTATTTATTCTGGCTAGGAAGCTATCAGTTTTATCTTTTCAATGAAACAATTCCTCATCTCATTGTTTCTTTGTGTTTCTTTTATTCTCAATTTCATTTAGTTCTGATCTTCCTCATTTCTTTTCCTTTGCTCACTTTGGGCTTCCTTTGTTCTTGTTATTTTGGTGCTTCTGAAGTGTGATGTTAGGATGTTATGATGTGATGATTCTCTTATTTTAATGTAGCCATTTCACACTATAAATTTCCTTCTTAGCATTGCTTTTTCTTTATACCAGAGGTTTTTGTGTATTATGGCTGTACCTTTTTTTTTTTTTTTTGCCGGGGCTGGGTTTGAATTCACCACTTCTGGCATATGGGGCCGGCACCCTACTCCTTTGAGCCACAGGTGTTGCCTGGCTGTACTTTTATTTGTTTCAAAAAATTATTTGATTTCCATTTTAATTTTGTCATTGACCCAAAGATTAATAGGAAAAGGTTGTTTAATTTCCATGTTTTTGTATACTTTTGCAAGTTCCTCTTGCTTTTTATTTCTAGTTTATTCCACTTAGGTCTGTAAAGTTATTTAGTATAATTTTTAAAAATTTATTGAGACTTATTTTGTGGCCTAATGTATGGTCTATCTTGGAGAATAGTCCACATGCTGAAAAGAGGAACATGGGGTAGACTGTTCTATTAACGTCTGTTAGATCTGTTTGGTCTAGAATGTAATTTAAGTTCAGCTTTTTTTTTTTTCATGGTTTTGTGTCTCAGTGATTTGCTGCTTTCAATGTGGTATTAAAGTGTTGATTTTATTTTTATTTTTTATTTTTTTTTGTGTGTGTAGCTGTTGAGAGAGTCTTACTCTGTCACCCCGGGTAGAGTGACATGGTGTCATAGTTCACAGCAACCGCAAACTCTTGGGCTCAGGGATCCTCTTGCCTTAGCCACTTAAGCTCCTGGGACTACTGGCACCGGCTGCAACCCCCATCTAGTGTTTCTATTTTTAGTAGAGACAAGGACTCACTTTTGCTCAGGCTGGTCTTGAACTTCTAAGCTCAGGTGATCCACCGGCCTTGGCCTCCCAGAGTGCTAGGAGCCTCTGAGCCCAGTCAAAAACCTTCATACTACTATTTCTTTTCTTAAGTAGAGTAGTATTTGCTTTACAAATCTAGTGGTCTGACATAGGCTGCATATATATAGGTAGGATTATTGAATCTTCTTGTTGAATTGATCCCTTTATCATTTTATAGACTTTTTTTTTTCTCATTATTGTTGATTTAAGTCTGTTTTAAACTGTCTCTAAACTAACCATCTCATTTAATTATTGCAGCCTAAATCCTTAGAATGACCTAATTTATAGTCCAAAATTAAATGATATCTGATGTTTCCATAAATAATTTTAAACTCCATGCCTCATTAAAAAAAAAAATCAGTATGGCTACTCTTGCTGGTTTTTGGTTTTTGTTTGTATGGAATAACTTTCTCTTCCCTTTTACTTGAGTCCATTAAGTGTTGTAACCAGTGAGATAGGATTTTCGTTAGCAGCATACAGCTAGAGTTTGTTTTTTATCCCTTCCATCAATTTTTATCCTTTATGTGGAACACTTAGTTCATTTTCATTCAAGGCTAATACTGATAAAGGCAGGTTTTATTCTTGTCATAATATTAATTGTCCCTTGGCTGACGGTAGTCTCAATTGTATACTTGCTTTATAAGACCTCTGAGTTTTGTACTTTTGTGTGTTTTTGATGTGAGCAACATTGTTTTGTCTCCATGTTTAAAACTCCTTTCAGTATTTCTTCTTTATTCTTTATTAAATCATAAATGTGTACATTGATGTGTTTATGGAGTATAGTGTACTGATTTGATATATAACGTGAAATGCTTACATCAAACTGATTAACACACCCATCACCTTGCTCATTTATTTGTTGTGGTAAGACAATTATACTCTTTTCTTAATAGTTTTGAAATGTACCATTGCATTATGCATATTAGGTGAGGTCCCCCCAGATACCCTGCCCTCTCCCCTCCCCTCTTCCTCTTCTTCCCTCCTACTTTCTGCACTATAGTTTACTATTTATATGAATGTGTAGGTGATTATATATTGATTTCATAGTAGTACTGAGTACATTGGATACTTTTCTCCCCCATTCTTGAGATACTTTTCTAAGAACAATATGTTCCAGCTCGCAGGTTTTGTGGTGAGGAATTCCATTAGCGTTTGATTTTATAGTAGAGAGTTCATTTCTTCTTTATTTATGAAGCTTAGTTCAGTAGGATAAAAAATTCTTGGCTGACAGTTTTGTTGTTGTTGTTGTTAAAGAAGACTAAAAATAGGACCCAAATCTTTTCAGGCTTGTAAGATGGCTTCTGAGAAGTGTGCTGTTAGATGATGAGACATTTTTCTCTTGCTACTTTTGGAAACTTGCTCTTCAGACAATTCTTTAGATTGTCTGATGCCAATATGCCTTGGTGAAATCCGTTGTATAATTTATTTCCCGAGTTTGATGAGCTTCTTTTATTTGGATAGCTAAATTTTTGGCAAGGTCAAGGATATTTTCTCCATTATTTTCTCAAATAGTTTTTCCAACTTTTTGCTTTTTCTTCTTCCTCCTTGGGAGTACCTATGGCATAATTCGAATCTTCCCATTATCTCATATTTCTCAAAGGCTTTGGGTTTTTTTTTAATTCTTTTTTGTTTATTTTGTCTGACTACGTTAATTCAAAAGACATATCCTTAAGCTCTGAAATAGTTTCTTCTGCTTTGTCTATTTATTGGTAAAACTTTCCACAATATTTTATAAATGCTTTAATGAGTTTTTCATTTCTAGAAGTTTTCTTTGTTTTTATTATAATATCAGTATCTCGTTAGTAAATTTTTCATTCCTATCTTGAATTGTTTTTCTAAGATTAGATTTTGTTTTGGAACCATTGCTGTAGAGTGAGAGTGATTTTTGCAAGTATTGTAAAACTCTAATTTTTTATATTATCAGAATGTTTTTCTGGTTCTTTCTTACCTGGATGGATTATCTCTTGTTCTTATTTTGGAATTTACTTTTCTTTGGATGCCTCCCTTCCCTGCATTTGACAATGTTATAAAAATGTTATAAAAGTCCATGTGTGCTGGCTTTCTGGTTTCTGTGGTAGCAATGTACTAGGCTTGTGAGTATGGTCATTGCCCCTGCAAAGCTGAGATGGTGAAGGTTTCATGATGTTTTATCTTGTTCCCAAGGGCTATGCACTTGGGTTGTGCAGTTCAACTTGCTGGCCAGTAGTTGGCACCCATAGGCTCATAGGTGAAAGTGAGTTGTGGCAGATGCAGATTTGTGCATGTGATACCCCAATGGTGGGCAAAACCCTCAGCCCTCACAGGAAGGGTGAGGGTTCCTAGGCAAATGCACTGAAGTCTCTGAGGTGGTGGTGGGGACTCCACATCCACAGCCCCAGTTAGTAGGAACATGATCTTCCTCCACATCATACCCCTACCAAGGTGCTCAGGATATTCCGATCAGATAGATACCATTGTCCACCTCTAGGAATGTTGCTGTTCCATATAGAGACTATGCAAGCCTCTCATGCAAGCCTGAGTCCAGGTATTCCATAAATGGGGATACAGCCACACCTAATTCCCTAGAATGGCTAACCACAGGCACATTTGCACCAAAGTCCCATAGGAGTATCCTTAGCTACTGGTCCACAGGCATGAGCAAGGGGGAGAAGTTAGTTCTCTCTTGAGTCCCTTCATAAGCACTAAGCATTAGGGCTGGCCAGCCATGAATGCACTGATCCACAGCGCCCAGCACACCTGCATCTCTGCTACCAAAGGTATAGTCACTGTCTAACCAAAATCTGCTCAAACATGCACTCTGGTCTCCTTCACCCCAAATGATGCTCGCTTGGTGCCCTGCACTCTCCCTTCTTTTGAAGCAGTGGTCATTAAGGGCTAGACCACTTGGAATCTTGCAGCTCTCCTGGGTCTAGATGTCCTGTATGGATGCCCTAATCCAGGAATATCCTGGGTAATAGCTGCAGGGGATCCAGATGTCTCAGGAGAACTGGTGGCTGACATCTTTAGTCAGCCATCTTGAAAAAAAATAAATTATTTCTTTAAAAAGGTTTTTGTCCCTTTTTCGTTCTCTTTTTCTTTTTCTCCAGTAATGCATGTATTGTTTTATTTGACAGTGTCCAATAAGTTCCACAAGCTATCATCAATCTTTTTCATTCTTTTCTTTTCTTTTTTTGGCTCAGATTGGATGATTTCCAATGACCCGTCTTCTCCATGTTTGCTGATTCTTTCTTCCACTTAATTGGTTGAACCCTTCTCTTTAATCATTTCAGTTATTATTAACTTTTATTCTGTGATTTCTGTTTGCTACTTTTTTCTATCACTTTACTCATATTTTCAGTTTGTTCATGTATTGTTCTTTTGATTATGTTTATAACTATTCTTTTGAGTTCTCCATTGAATAAATCACATATATCCATTTCATTAATGTTTCTGGAGATTTATATTGTCCGTTTATTTGAAACGTATTTTCTTGTTTCTTCATTTTTTGCCTCATAGCATTAGTTTCTGAACATTAGATAAGCTCTGCCAGTGCTGTAGGAGATGGCCTTCATCAATCAGCCCAGCTAGAAATACCTCTCGAACCTGTGTTCTCCTCCAACCTCTGTGTTCTTTCATAGTGATTCCAAAGAGATTACTATGTGCCAAGTTTTGTCAGTGCCTCAAGACAGGCAAGATAGAAGGCCATCCCTTGAGATGTTTCTGGAAAAATTAGCATGTTCGATGTGTATTCTATTATCAGGGAGAAGCTGAGAGTGGGAGTTTATATCTCATTCATTCTGCACTAAGTCAGGCAAAGGATCTGTATGAAATGTCTGTACTCTGATTCAGATTGCCAAACTCGGACCCTCAGGGAGGTAGCTGCTGGAAATACATCAATTCAAAAACCATCCCTTTGTTCTCCGTAGTCTAGGGAGACTTACAAATGTAGTCTTTTCTTCTTCTAAAACTCAGGGATTTGAAAACTAAACCCTTTGGGAAGAACCATAAATATGAATGTGCTATACTTGTGCAGTTCGAAGGATTTACTCTCTGGTAGAAGCTGGGAGTTAGGAATCTTCCCAACTGTGACGTGCTATTTCCAAGTAGGGTTTATGTGTGAGTGTGTCTTAGAGTTTCCTACCTGTTTCAGTATGGATATTTTGACATTTTCCCAGTATGCAGAAGTCCCTCAACTAGTCTGTGGATTTCTCAAAGGGAATAGTTAGTTCCATATTTAAATGTTTATTTGTTGCATCACAGGAGGAGGAAAAGTTGGAAGCTTCCTATTCTATCATCTTGTAAACGTTACACCTGTAAACTAACTTGATTTGTAATTCAGGTAAATCTAAAATAAATATAAGTGATTCCCCTACATTTGTAGCATTTTTCCATGCAGAGCATTTTATAGATGATTAAATTATTCATATTGAGTGCTAAAGAAGTAATGATTCTCATTCCAGCTCATCATATATCGATCAGTGTGGTTGTGAGAATGGCAAGTAAAATAAGAAATACAAGGAAAAGTATGTATATCTCTATGATCGTGATTGTGGACATTGGAAAAAATGGTTGATTTAGGATAAAATTATAGTATGACTATAACATAGTAATATATTTTGATTATTATTAATAAACTTATCTATAAAAAATAAACTGAATTCTGCCAATAATATCAAGGAATTATATTTAATGGTTATTAGTTATATGAGGCTGGAGGTATATTTAATTGATCTATTTAAAATCAATTATTCTTTAAGCAATAATCTTGGTCAAAAAGTCCTTGTTTTCGAAAAAGGTTTCCTTGATAGCTATGGAGACAACTGTATTTATTTACAATCCTTTACAATTATACCTTGCTTTGTCCTTGTATTCTCATTTGCTTAATGAAGAAGCACATTACGTTGCCGGAGGGACTATATTTCAATATCTGGTCCTTTGACAGTAACTTGTAAGAGCGCCAGACTGCGCCTAGGTAGTCTTCAATTCTCACTGTGCAGAGACAACTTTCAAATGCTTTCAATAAGACCAATGAAGTCACCTTCTTTCCTCCATTGTTTGAATAAGATGAAATCGTTTCTTGGCCTAGATCATGCATACATACTCATGTCTTTTACATTGTTTGCATCAAAATTGTTAATGTAGCACATAGTTTTCCCCCAAGTCTTTTGGATGAAAATGTCAAATTGGACATTGTTGAAAATGAGGCTGTTAGCCTTCTGTTAGGAAAGGAAGAGAATCCTTCATGGTCAGTAACAGTCTTATCAGACAACCCCATTGGTAATAAGTAGAATGTCTTCTTTGCTCCTTTTTATCATTTTCTGTGTGAAACTGAACTATACCTGACACAGCTCTGTGTTGGTTCCCTGTATGCAAGCTTTAACATTGTGAAATTCACAGTATAGAGTATACTGTGGCAAAATAAATTCATATATTATTGTGCTAGTTACATTGAAAGTCTTGACTCTACCAGCCTTAAGAATAAATCTGAACTGTGAAAAGTCCAATTGTTAAATGATCACAATCATTTAGTACCATAGGCCACAAAAATTAAAAAGGCCTAAGTGCTTCTTTCAGACAGAGATGCAGAGACTGATTTTACATGAATACATAGCCTAACAAGACTCCGTGGGTTTATGCAAGCATATGAATTGTACTTTTGTTCTTCATGTTGAAGAGTCTTGTATCTTTAGTGCCACTCTATTTTTATCATGATATTAAAAGCACTTTGCTTGAGCATTTTGCTTTCTTTGTGTGTAATAACCTTTACTTGTCTAATTATTATTTCCTTTGGTAGATAGATACTTCACATTTTTTCTGCTTGTGGTTTCCACTGTTTGTGTTATAAATCCATTGCTTGTCCAATAAGTAGGTAAATAGGAAGGAAATATACTCCTCCTGCAGAGTAAAGGAGGCAGAACTACAGTGTATTATCTCACAGATATGTATTTCCCCTCTTTCTGTATATAAAATATATTCCCTATCCCCCTTCTATAGGGCGAAACTCAAAAGTCTTATCTAATTTTTTAATATCCTTAATATTTTAATATCCACATTCAACATCCAGTGGTGAAGTGGACCATGATAACCATAATAAATACTTAAATTAGAATCGAAAAAAGAGAACACATATAGCAGTCCTTAAACATTAGCATTTCTGAACTTCTATTGGTCAAATGTTTCACCATCCCCCTCCCTTGTGAGTATCAAATTTTTGCTTAGGTTTCCTGGGAGAACCTCCCTTGTTCATTGTTCATGGCTCTTGGCTCTGTGCTCTGGTAAGCCTTCTGGTTTCATTATCTTGTTAGTCATACCTGAACAGGGCTTTGGAGAATCTGCCTTCTTTGTATCTGAGCATCAAGAGTCTGAAACTACGAATGGTTCTAGATACCATAGTATTTGTACGAATAAACCTATAGACATTATATGTATATTGATATCTGTACACGCTTACATGTATGTACACACACAAATGCACACAGACATGTTAATAGTATCTTGGGATCTCTTGCTGATGGATGGACTCTTTACTCATATAGCAACTCGTACAGTGAATACCAGCTGTATTGTTCACATAAAATGGGATTTGTAACACAGAAGAGGTACCCTAAATTCATAAATCTTGGAGCTACATAGGGCAGCTGGCACTTGTGCCCCTTCTCCCCATGGAGATGGTGAGTAAGCCCATCACTCTATCAGGTGTCCTCAAACTACGGCCTGCAGGCCACATGCAGCCTGCCTAGGACATTTATCTGGCCCACAGAGTGTTTTTGCTGCCCCTGCCTATACTGCTTAGCAGCCCACTCATCCCAGGGTCTGCAGTCTGTCCCTCCAATGGTCTGAGGGACAGTGAACTGGCCCCCTGTTTAAAACGTTTGAGGACCCCTGCATCTAAGATATAAACAAATCCTCTCTAGAGGGGAAAGGTCTCTACTTTGCTACCCTGGAATGTAAACAAATCTGTCTATGGGAGACCTCTCTAAATTTTCTTAGAGATCTAACTTTTAACTTGCTATTAAATCATCCTTTAACTCAGGTTGCCTGTAATTTTTGCTTAGAAGGCCCAGACCATGCAGAAACATGCAAATATTTAAGGAGCATGTCTTCTGACATTGAGAAGCTTTCTCTGCCTGTCTCCTGCCCGTGAAGTTGGGGGTCTAAAGATGTTTGTTTTAAAACAACTGCTGAAGTATAATTCAAACATCACATACTTCACCCATTTAAACTGTACAATTCAGTAGCTTCTAGTATATTTACAAAATTCTACAACAATTAGCACAATTTTAGAACATTTTTATCACCCCATAAAGGAAACTCTCTATCTGTTAGCAGTTTCACCCACCTCCACCCCATCCCATTCTACCCACTAAGCCCTAGGTAGCCCGCCTTTACTTTCTAGATGAATGGGTTTGACTATTCTGGACATTTCATATAGGTGAGACCATATGTATGTGGCCCCTTCTAACTGACATCTCTCACTTAGCATATTTTCAACATTCATCCACATTATATCATGTATCATTCGTGTATACATTCATTTTTATTGCTAAATATTAGAAATGACCTTTTTTATTTCTCCAGCAGTTGATTTATTTATCCAGAGTACAGTGATATTTTTGCAGCACTCCTCTGTCTAGACAGTATTGTGTTTTTTTATTGCTGCTATTTGTTTGATTATGGTTAGCCACACATTCTTACAGATCTTTTCAGGAAATGCCAATGTCCAATCTTTTCTTTATCTCTTTATCTTTCTTTCATCTATCTCTCTGGCTTAGTCCATTTTGTGTTGCCATGATAATACCATAGAATGGTAAATTATAATGAATAGAAAGGTATTTCTTGCAGTTCAGGAGGGTGGGAAGACTAAGGCTGAAGGGCTGACATCTAGGGAGGGCCTTCTTATTACATCATCCTGTGGAAGACAGCAATAAAGGAAGCGGGGGCTGAACTTGCTCTTAAAACAAACCCATGCTCCTGATAACTAATCCACTCCCTGGTAACAATATTAATATGTTCATGAGGGCCCTGTCCTCACAGCCTCATCACTTCTGATGAGGCTTCACCTCCCAACACTGTTGTGTTGGGGATTAAGTTTCCAACACATTAACTTTTGGGGAACTTTCAAACCATCACTTGCTATATCTGTTAATCTAATTATAGGTACTTAGAACTTATAAGGCTTCTTTGGTATCATATCCTTGATCTCTCTCTCTCCTCTAATATTTTGTTCAATTGAATGGATTCACTGGGAGCCAACTTAATTCAATCACAAACTTTATTTAACAAAGGGCATATCAAGTCACTGACTTTCTGCCCCCTCTATTTTCTCTTTTCTCTCTTTCTAAAAACAGGACAATTATTTTCTGAGCTCACCTCTTTATTGCTTTAGCTTATCATTTTTGGTGATAGTTCACATTAGTAATATTGGCCTTTGAGACCTTGTTGTCCACAAGCACATTATCATTATGCGTTAAACAGGTTATAGATTTACCATCTCTTTTCCCATTTTATAGCAATAGTTGCCTTTCTCTAGCCTCTAATAATCCTGTTCTTTTATTCACCTCTTAGCCTTGAAGCAATGCTGTATATTTCAATTTACTACAGTCGCACCTCACTTCTAGCTAACAGGATTTTGGTTTTGTATTTTGGGTTTTTTGTTGTTGTTGTTTAACTTTTGTTGCAGTAACAACCTCAAAACCATAGTAGAGAAAAATGCCATTCATGTTATGTGATGGCTTGGCAGTTGGTTATGGCTCTTCTCCATGCAGCAGATTGGCTGTGAGGCTGTTTCAGATGTCTTTGTATCCTAAGACTAATTGTAGAAGCAACCCTGTCGAAGAGGAGATGTGTTCTTAAAGCAGAGGACAGCAGGAACAGAGGTGTCAAACCAAACCATGCAATTTCACTTTAAGCTTCTGTCGGGACATGGCATATATCTTGTCTCCATACATTTCACTGGCCAAGCAAGTAACATGACCAAAAGCCAAATTAATGTGATAGGAAGAATAATCTCAGGGAACATGGGGGAAATACAGTGACAGGTCTTTGTGAATAATAACTATATCTGCCATAGAGAGAGAAAAACATGATCTTTTTTCTTTGTATCAATGGGAAACTGATTTTTAAGAAAGTGAGTGAAATGATCAGTGTTTAAATAGCTTTTTAACTGTTTGGGAAAATTCTATGTAGTTCAGTGCTGTATTTGATAGTCCTACAAGAGAAAGAATTGCCTTGCTGTCATGAGAGTAAAGATTTATTTCAAATGTGAGGTGAAATAGTAGTGATGAAACACTAAAAACAACTGGATTATTGATTATATAAAAATCAATATCCTTGAGATTTGTTTAGCTTCTGAGTCAAACAGTATGATTTTACTCAGTACAGGAGTTTATCTGAGACCTAGTAAAAAGCATTAACTCATTGTACATTTTAGAATATTACAAATTTGTGAATGTGTACCAGTCGATAAATTTTATTGAGCAAAGAGTTTTATTTAGGGACACATAATTTCCTTTTTATTTCAAAAGAGAGTCTCAAAAAATCAAGTGACTCTGACTTTTTGATTCTATCAGTTTACCAATAGGTTTCTCTTCCTGTTACATTGGTATATACTAAAATAATAAGCAATTTCATTAAACATTTTTATTAAACATATTTATGAGTTACAGCATAGTTTTTTAATTGACAAATAAAAATTGTGTATATTTATCCAGCACAACATGGTGTTTTAAAATGTATATGCATTGCGGAATAGCTTGGTTGAGCTTATTAACATATGTATTTCCTCCCATACTTATTTTTGGTGTTGAGAGTATTTAAAAATCTACTCAGTAATTTTCCAAATACAGTATGTTAAAAGTAGCTATCATCATCATATTGTGCCATGTATCTCTTGATTTTATTCATTCTATCTGAAATTTTTACCTGTTGACCAACATTCTCCAACCAGTACACTCAGCCCCTCATAACCACAATTCTACCCCATAATTCTCTAAATTCACCGTTTTTAGAGTACACGTATAAAGGCCTGGCAGTTAAGTTCACAGACTGACCCAGTGGGCTTGTGTTGGCAGCACTATCCCACCAGCTCAGTAAGGTTTCGTACTTTTGGTGTATACGTGTCTCACAGCTGTGTTCGTGTTGACATGTGGCGGTGTCTTGCTGAGTGGTGTGTGTTACTGTGTATTTTTGTGTGCTGTCGTGAGAATGTTGGAGCTTGAATTAAAGCAATGAATGAGCTTCGCAAGAGTGGAAGTGAAATCAGGGATAGGTTAGTCCAAGTTTATGAGGATAATGCCATGAAGACAATGGCAGTGTACAAAGGGATTAAATATTTTTCTGAGGGAAGAAAAAGTGTTGCTGATGAAGAGAGGTCGGCGTGGCCAGTAATGAGCAGAACTGATGAAAACATTGCAAAAATTTGTCAAATCATGTGGCAAAATTGTTGGCTGACTCTGAGAAGAATAGGAGACCAAGTAAACATTGAGAGAGAAACTGTTAGGAAAATCTTAATGGAAAACCTTGGCATGAGAAAGATATGTTCCAAAATGGTTTTGAAGGAGCTCACACAGATGAACAAAAGCCAAGAGCTCACATGGCACTGTCTGTGAGGGAGTTTTTAGCCAGTAAACAAGTAACTGCATTGGAGCACCCTGCCTACTCACCTGATCAGGCCCCCAGGGACGTTTTCCTTTACCTGAAGACAAAGGAAATATTGAAAGGAAGACATTTTGATGACATTCAGGACATCCAGGGTAATGTGATAATAGCTCCTTTGGCCATTCAGAAAAAGCGTTTCAAAATTGCTTTGTAGGGTCCACTAGATGCTAGTGTTGGTGCATAGCTTCCCAGGGGGAATATTTTGAAGATGATTGTAGTGATAGTTAGCAATAAGGTACGTAGCACTTTTTCTAGGATGAGTTTGCAAGCTTAATTATTAAGTCAGACCTTTGGATAAGTGAATACAGCTAATATCTGTTTTTTGTGACATGATATCCTCTGGATTCAATCATGCTGCCTTAAATAATGAGTTTTTTTTTTGTTTGTTTGTTTTGTTTGTTTGTTTGGGTTTTTTTTGAGACTGGGTCTCATCATATTGCCTACGCTGGTTTGGAACTCTTTGTCTCAAGTGACCCTCCTATCTCAGCCTCTTTTGTATCAGGAATTACAGGCATGAGCCACTGTACCCCGCTTTTTTTCCTTAATGCTGCATAATATTCCATTGTGTCTGTATACCACATTTTATTTATCCATTATCATCCATTGATGAACAATTAGGTTCTACATCTTAACTATTATAATGAATGCTCCAGTGAACACAGGAGTATACATACCTCTTTGAAATGCTTCTATTACTTTCTTTGAATGTATACCCAGAAGTGGGATTACTGGATTATATGGTAGGACTATTTTTTAATTTATAAGAGCCCTCCATACTGTTTTCTACAATGGTTGTACTAAAGTATAATCCCACCAATAGAATACAAAGGTATTTATGCATAACCTCACCAACACTTTTTGTCTTTTTTATAAAATAAAAGACATATGGTATCGTATGTTCATAGATCAGAAAAATTAGCATGACTGAAATGTCCACACTACCCAAAGTGAACTAAAATTCTATTTGTTTCCTTTCAAAATTCCAGTGAAATTTTTCACAGAAATAGAAAAAACAATTCTTAAGTTTACAAGGAATCATAAAAGACACCAAATAGACAAAACAGTTGTTAGCACAGAAGAACAAAGCTGGGGGCGGAACACTATCTGATCTCAGCATCTCTACAAAACTATGACAATCAAAACAGTATGGTATTGGTGCAAAGTAGACACATAGGCCAATGGAAGAGAGAACCCAGAAATAAATCCACACATCCATGTCAACTGATGTTTGGCAATGGTGACAAGAACACACAATGAGGGAAAGGACAGTCTCTTTACCACGTGGTATAGGAAAAATTGGACCCTTATCTCACCACATCCACAAAGATCAGTATTCCAATTTGAACTTTCTTTTTATTGGAAAATAATATGACATAATTAATGTAAAAGTTGAAAATAATACAAATCCATCACTCTACCACATATCTACATATGTGTGCCTAATAATGAATTGCTAGGATCACTGTATATGTGGAAATGTATATTATTTTTCCAATTAACATTATATCATAAACTTTCTTAGGAAATTTTTATTTTAATGACAGAATTGAATAGTTATTTCTAAAATTTATGTTAGGGCCTGGTGTTGTGGCTCGTGTCTGTAATTCTAACACTCTAACAGGCCAAGGTGGGTGGATAGCCTGAGTTCAATAGTTTGAGACCAGCCTGAGCAAAAGACCCCGTCTCTACTAAAAATAGAAAACTAGCTGGGTGTTGTGGTGGGTACCTGTAGTCCCAGCTACTCAGGAGACTGAGTAAGAGGATTGCTCTAGCCCAAGAGTTTAAAGTTGCTATGAGATATGATGCCATGGCACTCCACTTAGGGTGACAGAGTGAGACTCTGTCTCAAAAAAATTAAAAAAAAAATAAAATTTGTATTAAAACAAAATTGGTATAGGTACTTTTCTTAGAATCCTTCTGAGAGTGTTGCTAAGTGGGTAATTTTATCCTTTAAAATAACAAGTTTTCTCATGCTTATTATATTTATTTTGTTTTACAATGAAGATGCAATTGATTATCTTAATTTTTGCCTAGGCAGTATATGGTTATTTTGCTCAAGATATATACATATTTTATTTAATCTATTTAAGTGATATAAGAGATGAGTTTTCATAACTTTGTTGGAAATTGACTTAATAAAATATTTCATTTCAGTGGTAGGATTTCACATATCTTTGGTTATGATCTATTAATATTAGCTGTGACATCATTCATATTTCTTTGGTCCAAAAGGAATAAAATTTTACATTCATATGTATATAAGTGATATATAATTCTTCTTGGAAGAAGGAGAAACACTTTGCTCATCCTTGATATTTGAAAGCAGTAATACCTCAAAATTCTAGTTACTATAATATATAATATATATACATAATACCATATGTGATTTCTATATATAAATAAAATGTTAGATTTATTATATATTACATATTATATATTTGATATTTTATTTAAAAATTTATAGGCTAACTTTTAGCAGATTTAATGCTTTTCTTTAATCTGGGGAAATTTCACCTTTGCTTCAATAAACTTGCTCAAGGACTCTGAAGATTTGAGTTAGGTGTAGTGTGAATTTGCATGGGTCTTAATTTGTATATCCTCATGAGGAATTCCAGGAGAAAACAGTAATTCTTCAGTAATCCTCCTTCAACGTGATCCCGTAGGTCCCCAAAGAGATCACCAGGTAATTTTTGTCTACAAATCAAAATAGAGCTTTTAGAGGTAAATATGATCTCTCGTGAACCCTCTTCATTTTTTAAGTTTATCATTATTTTAAAGTAAATACCAGTTTCTTTAGTTCTTTCTATAGAAAGTGTATCTAATGTATTTTCATTACATAACAGCTAATAAATCAGAAGAATATATCTTGATGCATTTTCACACAATGAACACGGTTAGGTAGGTAACCACCATCCATAAATATTTCTGTAAAGAAGTGGAATCTCAGAAGCACCACAAAAGAAGCCCTGTCCCAATCACAGTCCTCTCCAAAATGACTGACACTTGAATTTAATTTGGGTCTTTAGAATTTTTCCCCTCCCCCCCACTCCCCTCACCTTTCTTCCTTTACATTTTAGCGTTAAAAGGGGTCAAGTTTGAGACACTGATATGATATATGTAAAATCATTAGTTCTCAACTGGAAAATATTAAGCACAAATGAATTGTGTTTCCACTTTGAATATAGACCTCCCTGAGATTTGTGATATCATATTTTAACTAGTAAAAATAGTTATTAAAAGCTGCTGTGCTTCCTTCCATTTAGTGATATATTCATTTTTAGATTTAAATTATTCTGCTAATATGTTAGAAAAATCATTAAGGCAATAATTAAGAGCTCAATTTTTATTCAAAGGGAAAATATAAACAGGGTTTTTTATTATCAAGTTGGCTTATATATTATACTCTCTTATTGTGAGTAGGTAAAGCTATTATTGTTTCCCTTTAAGATTTGAATGTCACAATAACATTTGATTCACTTGAATCTTTTTAGACATGAAAATAGCAATATGGCAGTGGTTCATTTTTTTATATTTGTGACTCAGTGTTTTATGGATTGAGTTATTCTTCACTTGAAATATGGAAACTGCTTCTGAATTTGAAAGGTTAGAATTAATTATAATGAAGCACTAACAACTGGTAATTAGAACTTGAAATCAAAATGTCATATCTATTGTGAAACTACTTGAAAAGGTTGAAAATTTTCCTAATATATCAGACAACTGGCAGTCCCCACTATTTCAATCCTCTTTAACATATGCTTCAGGCTTTCCTCTGTATTTTTCTAATTAGAAAACAAATAAGTGTGGGCAGTGCCTGTGGCTCAAAGGAGTAGGGAGCTGGTCCCATATATCAGAGGTGGTGGGTTCAAACCTGACCCCAGCCAAAAACTGCAAAAAACAAAACAAATATGTGTTAGAGAGTTACTAGTAAAAGTTACAATATTAATATTTTGTATTTATATTGTGTTTGCATTTGGAGATGTGGCAACAGAATTCTGTCATTATTTAAATAAGTTGGCATAGGTTTCATTTAAACATACGTTCACATATAGTTTTTCAACTTGTAAATGCAATGGCATTTGTGAATTATCACAAATAAGTAAAAGGAGTAATGACTGAAAAGGAAAGTCTTTGTGCTTTTTATCTGATTCAGTAATTTCACCTACCCTTTTATAGTAGAGAAAGTGGGCTGATGTAAATGAGTTCAGGAGAAGTTTGGTTGGAATTGGTAAAAGATAGAGTTCAGACAAGATTGGTGGTCAGATGGATTGACATTTAACAGGATAGGAAATGGGAAGATTGCTTGTGAAAAGGTAATATAAGATTATTTGTCATTATTCTTAGTTACTAATACATTTATTTTTAAAATATTAGTTTAATACTATTATTATTTCTAACACATAGTATTAGTGATATGTTAGAAATCAATCTTTGTCTAATAGGACTACATTAATGGTATGCTAAAATCTTAATGATCAAGAAAGAATATAATAATGAGCACGAAAAAACAAAGCTAGAGGCATTGCTAAATTTTTTGCCATTTCTCCTTTCAGTTGTATTGATTTGCTTCATATTTTGTTGCTCTGTGATTGGATGCATATAGTTCTTAGGACCAGTGTGACTTCACTATGAATTGACACCTCATTCCTCATTATGAATATGCCTTTTCATTCCCGGTATTTTCTGAAATCTATTTTCTTCTGATACTAATATGGCCACTCCAGCTTTCTTATGCTTAATGCTTATTCCTATGTATCATTTTTCTTTTAACAGTTATCTGTTTCTTTAATTTTAAAAAAATGGGTTCTTGTAGATAGCATATATTTTATCTTTTTTAAAAATCGAACACAATAATCTCTTTGTGTACTTCTAAATGCAGTATTTACCCTACATTTCTTTAGTATAATTATCAACATTTGTTTATCTTCTTTCTGGATATTTAAACTTTTTCTGTCTTTTTTCGCTTTTTTCTCATTTGTCTGGGTCTGTTGCTCATTATTGATTTAGTACCAGCCTACAGTGGTCTTTGGCACCACTGGACTACTTTTTGGATTCATTTTATTTTTACTCTTATTAACTCTATGTTTTTTCATGGTGACTATAGAGTTTACAATAGGCATTTTCAACTTACTGGTTAAAAGTGAAATTTTTCTCTAATCACAACAATTCTGGTATTAAATGTGTGTGTTTCCCCCCCCCCCCTTACCCTGACAAATATTTCAACTTTCTGAACACCAAATGGCTGTCCTGTACGTTAATTCAATCCTGACACTAACTACCCAGAGTTTTAAGGGCTTGGTCCTGTACGAGCGCCCCCCTATTTTAGATGTCAATTGCAAGTCTAGGACTGCAAGGCTATAAGTTGAGGGTTCCCAGGATCCCTTTCTCTGGTTTCATAATTTGCTAGAACATCTCCCGTATCTCAGGGATATACTTTACTTACATTTACTGGTTTATTATAAGGGATATTTTAACAGTTGGAAATGAGCAGCCAGATGAAGAGGGCAGGGTCAGAGGGCTCCTGGGTACAGGAGGCTCTGTCTCCGTGGGGTTGGGAGTATCATCCTCTCTCAACGTGGATGTCTTATCAGCCTGAATGCTCTGTAAATTCTATAGTTTCTGGGTTTTACAGCTCATGTCATTTCCCTTACTTTTGAACAATTTTCTTTAATGTTTCATTCAGTACAGATCTGCTGGCAACAAATTTTTTTCCATTTTGTCTGGAAAACTCTTTACTTTGCCTCAAGTTCTCAGACATTTTTACCGTGTATGGATTTCAGGTTGACCTCTTTTACCACTTTAAAAATGTCTTTCTCTTTTCTTCTTTGCCTCGTTTTTGACTAACAGAAACGTCTGCTGCCTGGTTTATCTCGGCTCATTTGCATATAACGTGTCATTCTTAAATGCCATTTCTGGGTCTGTGGCTCATTATTAATTTATTTGTCCCTCATAGTCAGCTTCTTGCTTCTCCACATGTCTATTTGGTCTTAATTTGATTCAAGACTTTGCATATTTTGCGTTATTTTAACTTTACATTGTTGAGTGTCTGAATTTTGATTCATTTTTAATAAATGTTGAGTTTTGTTCTGGCAGACAGTTAAGTTAGTTGGGGTTAGGTTTAATTCTTTCCAGGTTTGTTTTAGAGCTTTATTACAATAGTCCAGGCTTTTTCCCTAGTATTCAGCCTACTCCTAAGTTATAGCCATTTTGTAGTATCTACCAAGTACCCTGAATGATCAGCAAAGACTGTGCACTCTGACCTGTAAGAACTGAATGTCTTCTTACCCTCTGTGAGCCCAGAAACTGTGAGCTTCCCATTCTCTGGTCACTCTCTGCCTGGCAACGCACTTCTTAGTATTCAGTAAAGATTCTAGAGCTATTCAGAACTCTCTTGCAGCACCTCCTCCTCCTCTCCTGATTGGAGCCCTGCAGCTCAGCCTCTCAGAGCTCAGATCTGTTACTCCCTCAGTTCTCAGTAAGGACACCTGTCATGCACCACAGGCTGTTATATGCTACCAGACATTACATGCCACCAATCCTTATTGTCGGCTACTTTATTGGTTTCACTTCTCCCTGGAGTCTTCATGCTGCTCTGCTTCTTGTCCAATACCTAGAAGAAAGTTTTTTTTCGTACATTCTGTTCAATTTTTTAGTTATTTGTAGCAGAAGGTTAAATTATGATAAGGTATAGAAATCTCATTTTTCTTAATTGTTGTATTTGCAAATTTCCTTATAGAATGAGTATTTGAAATATATATTACCCAAAGAGATGTGTCTCCTTAATTGTGAGTTTTATACAGGAATATTCTAAGTAATAGAGGATTTTAACATTTTGTGTTATTTAAAATGTTTTGCATAAAATAACATGGAGAATATATTATGACATAGCTGAGTAAGAATGACAACTATGTACCAAATATGTGCATAGTTAGTAACATTTTCACACAATTTTGCAACCATAAAACAATTTAAATGTTTATGTGCTACAAGTATTATCTTCTAATAATCCATTGGCTTATGGAGTTTTTCTAGGTCCAGTGTTGCTATCATGTTTTGTGTACAATTAGATCTAATCCATGGAAACTGAGCAGGATTATTGGTTTTACTTACATAAAATAAAACAATATGCTAGATCTTGATGGAATATTCTTACTTCTTGAAGAATGTGCAAACATGGCAAATAATATTAGGAATGCTCCATAATTACAGTTAGCATATATTTTATAACTCATATATACACCTCTACCTAAACTAGATGTATTCATTCCTATCTTTATAAATATGATACCTGATTTTTAGTGATTTGATTTAGCTTTTACAATGAGTTTCTCAGGGTATTAAATGCATTTTAGGGAGCTGGGTATATTGGCTCATGTTTGTAATGCCAGTGACTTGGGAGGCTGAAGGATCTGTTGAAGCCAGGAGTTTGAGACCAGCCTGGGCAACATAGAAGACCCCATCTCAAAAACCATGAAAAAAAGTAGTCAAGCATGGTGGCACACACCTGTGGTCCTGGCTCTTCAGGAGGCTGAAGGAAAGGATTGTTTTAGGCTGCAGTGAGATACAATCATGCCACTGTACTCCAGACCCAGGTTGAGACCTACTCCCAAGGAGAAAAAAATCCATTTTTGACTTGTGGTATTATTGATTTATAATGGGTTTGTTGAGATGTAACACCATTGTAAGTTGAGGAGTATCTGTATTTCAACCTATTTTATTCAGTGAATAATTAGATAGACATGGGCCTTTCAGTATGTATACACAGAAATCCACAGGCAAAATATCAGTGGATCTCATTCATCAAAATATTTAATCTTTTTATCCTATGCTAAATACTTTCAACTTACTTTTAGTCTTAGTTGCTACAGATTGAATTACTCTATGTCTTAGTTTTTTTGTAAATAAAAATAGGATTATCATCGTGTTTACTATATGAGCAAGAAAGTTGTATCCATAATGAACAAAAAAATAAATAAAAAGGGAGAAAAAGAAGAAAACTAAGGGAATTTTTATTTGAGTTTATTTTATCCTTATGTGTTAAAAATCAAACATTAGGTTTTTTGTCATTACTATTCTAGAATAAATGAAATGTATTAGGGATGATTTGGACTATCATTTGCAATGTATATTGTATTTCTCACAAATATTTTTCACATGGACCATTTAATTTAGAGCCAAAAGTTCAGATAGCAATTGGAGAGATTAGGGCTTGAATATTTGATTCTAGGAATGTACATTTTCAGCATGGTACTCATAGAATCAAATGCACAGCTGCCAGAACTGGAAATGGGAGCTGCATGCTTAATTTATTGCTATACTTGAAACATATCCCTTCCTGTTCAATATATTCAATCAAAAATGTTCATTAAGAAGTATTCTTATCTGCTTTTCATTTTCAAGGTACATCAAGGGAATGTTATATTCCATTGAAAGGGAATGTTTAAGTAACAAATTTCAGAAATAAAATATTGAGTTTTTGAAGTGCTTTTTGGGAAAATTTAATTTATGAAAAAGAAAACTCTGGAATATGGCTGTAGCATTTCAATCTTCTGTGCTTGCAATTATTATGCAAATATTATTGCTACTGTGAAAGACCTTTGTCATGAATTGCTTTGTAATGGAGCAAGGTTATTGAACACTACTTTTTAAATAGATGTTTCCATGACAGTATTATACACAAGACCTGAGGATAAATTGCTGATGGTAAAAGATTTAACAAATACACCCACAATTTTTGTTTTTACAGTGCCATAATTAAAGATGTTTATCCAAATGCTTTAAATCACTTTATTTTTGTATTTTCTAGCCATGCCTGTTCTAGTAAATATGAAACAATGGTTGCATTCACTTTTCTTCTTCAGCTGTCAATAAGCTGGTGTTATAATGTTTAGAGATATGCTCTCTGTCAGAGTGTGTTACAGTTCAGTGATGCATGATAAACCATGAGGGACATTGTCTTCCTGCAGTGCTAAATGTATTAATGCAGTGATGATATTTCCCAATGACTTCTTACTCAAGGTCAAAATAATGAGAATGAGATTTGTCTGTATTTTTCAACAATTTGGTTATTAATCAGTGTATTTTCCAGCTTTACTTGGTCTTTCAAGTTTATTTGTTTCTTTCTAAATTTTGAGGCAAAAGTATATTAAAATTTAAAGAAGAACCTACCTTTTTTTAACCTTTAATTGCATTTTAAATGATCGACTATGACCTTTAATTTTTAAAATAAATAAAGCAGCATTTAGTTATTGGTCTTTTTGTTGTTACCTATAAAAATGTAACTTGAGGTAGAACTCTAGAATTCTCAGATGTATTTGAATTATCTTTCTATTTGTGATCTATTAATAGGAAAATTATTTCCGAAACTAATAATCACTTTATGATAACCAATCATTCATGCTATTTATTCAGGGATCATCTCTTATTCATACAATTTGCTTTCACAAGTAGTATTTATCTTCACCCTGTTAACTATTCTATGTGATAGAGACTTTAGGAAACATTACCTCCATTTTACAGGTGTGTAAACTGACTTTGCTGATGTTAGTACCCTAGATTTGTACAGATTTAATTCAAATCTAGCCTTTTTGAATCCAATTCCGGTATCTTTTTTTCTATTTTATTCAGATTTTGTTATTGGCATAAATATTGCATGTGTTGTTACAGGATAACACCATACTAAGTTACTGATACTATAATAATACATCCATTGCTTCTGAATTGGTCTTTCCAAATCACCAGTCAAGTGATGTCACTTTATTGTTCATAAAACTTCATAGTTCATTGCCAAACCTATTCCTTCTTCATGTATGCAAATAAACATTAGAAATATTTACTCAGATAAGAGATGGCTTTGTTTATAGATTTTTATTTACTATAGTCAAAATCCAATATCACTGAGTGTTGGGCATTTAGTGGATTCCAGGCTGGGACAGTGGTCTGCAAGTGAGGTGGCACTGGGGAAATCACAAAACTTACACCAAACTTAGTGTGTAAAACCAGAAACCTGTAAGGGCATACACTGTTTCATGTGCCTAGTGGCAGCATGAAAACAATGCAGCACATGTCCTGTGTCCTGGAATCTTTTTGTACATAACCGAGTATACATCCAAGGATGCACAGCAGTCATTAGTCAGCAGTCAAGGTTAAGAATGAGGAAGGAGATTACAGCCTCTTATAAAAGGGGCAAACAAGTACATAGGGTAATGGAACATCCGAAGTGGCCAGATAACGGTGTAACCATAGAGAGAGCAGGGAGAGCAAGTCTCATCTCTAAAGACAGACATTTCAGCTTCTCTAGCCTAAGTTCCCAGTTGATGGCTTCAGCTCGCCTACATTGCTGCTTTTGTCATGCAGAAATAGTCATGTAGACATTTCCCCAACTGGGCACCATACCCTGAGTTGGAAGGTCCACAAAGAATTCAGCCTGTCTGCTCCCCACT
The DNA here is from genome assembly GCA_963574575.1 of Galagoides demidoff. Classification (NCBI taxonomy): domain Eukaryota; kingdom Metazoa; phylum Chordata; class Mammalia; order Primates; family Galagidae; genus Galagoides; species Galagoides demidoff. The sequence continues at coordinate 5,316 of CAUYQV010171528.1, read as the reverse complement.
ATTGAGTATAGTGTACATTGATCATAAATGTTTACTTGGGATAATTTCATTTTATTGGTTTAATAGGAACCAATACATACTGTTGGTTTTATAGCAACTACCTTTGCAATTACAGCTGAACTTTATATATCATAAATGGTCATTATTCTTTCCCATTACCATTTTTACACTTTTTATGTACTTTATAATTTGCATTGAAAGTTATACTATCCAATGGTATTTTTCAAGCAGATTTTGCAAATCTTTTAAATGCTGTATTATAAGCAAACTTATGGGCATCAATAAAGAGTCTCAAAGAGTAAAATGTACCCTGAACTTTAGTGTTCAAAAATTTTCAAGATCAGTAGAAGATGTACTGTTTGAGAAACAATGAAGAGTCTGAAAGATTAAAGTATACAATTCAGAAATCTAAACTCTAGAATGTAAAAATCCTCACGATCAGTAGAAGTATTACAATTGAAAAATAGATCTGAATTATAAACCTCTGTATCAACATTTAGATGCTGAAAGATCCTTGTAGGTCAAATAACAAGAATCAAAAATACTGTACACTTACTTATGGAAAAAAGTTTATTATAATTATATATTGCGGTAGCCCAATTATATCACAGTGAATTCACAGTTATTACTAAAAACATGCATCATGTTTTTAGATGTTGATTATCAATCTTGGACAATAACTAGATGTATTAACAGGGCTATATAAAGGCTTACCTCTGTCAGTATCATATAGCTTTCTACACAAGATCGCTACTTTTTAGTTTCCCTGCTCCCTGACATGGTGGAGAGCACACTGAATGTTTGACAGTAGAGTAGCTCAGCAGGGATGGCAGCAAAATACAAGGAAAGATACTTTTCTCTGACCTAGAAGATGCATCCACAGGTGACTTAAACTTCTAACTCAAGGCAACATAGACTATATTATAAAGTGAGTGTTCAATTTAGATTTCTTAAAAAAAAAAAGGACTGATTAAATTATTGCTTTGTGAATCATTGTTTTGTAATACTCACCAAAATTCTATCAATCCATTTTTAAAAGAAAAAATTATTTCCCTATATCTAGAAATACATACAAATCTAAGGCTGGGCACGGTGTCTCAAGCCTGTAATCCCCGCACTCTAGAAGACTAAGGCAGGTGGGTTCCCTAAATCCTCAGGGATTCAGCCTGAGCCAGAGTAAGACCTGCCTCTAAAATTAGCAGGGTTTTGTGGCAGGCTTCTGTAGTCCCAGCTACTTGGGAGGAGAGAGAATTGCTTGAGTTGAAGAGTTTGAGGTTGCTGTGAGCTATGATGCCACTGCACTCTACTGAGGGTGAGAAACTGAGACTCTGTCTCAAAAAAAGAAAAAAATTACACACAAATGTATTTTATTACATCTATTTAACACAAACATGGTTACCTTGCCTGTTTTATCCCATTATTGTTGACAAAGTGCCTGAAAAGAAGGATGTGAGCAATGTGGGGTAATGAAAAGCAAGGGCTAAAATCTCAAATTTTGCACTATCAGTATACAGCAGAAAGGAAAAAATCTGATAGTTAAATATTTTGGTTAGACCTAGCAAACATAAAGGATAAAAAATCTGGGGTCTATAGCATCCATAAAAAATGTGGAAGGTCCAGGTGTGATCAGTCATACCTATAATTCCAGTATATGGGAGGCTGAGGTCAGAGGATCACTTGAGGCCACAAGTTCAAGATCAGCCTGGGCAGCAAAGCAAGACCCTGTCTCTAGGGGGAAAAAAAAAAGAGAGAGAGAGATGAAAGGAGGAGAGATTTTTCTTAGAAGATCCTTACCTTACTCCGTACTTTTAAGAAAGGAGATCATATTTATGCTGATCTCGTTAGATGTTAGAAATCTAATCAGGCAGAATTATCAGAAGATAATTAACAATATAAATAAAATTGCTTCCTTTTATTATGTTGTGTTTGATGCTAAGTGCTTTCTAAAATGAACTTTTGTTTTTCTTCATTATTTGTTAGATAGGTAAAATTATTTTCTCTATTTTATAAATGAAGGTAGTAGAAGTTACATAACTACCTAATATGACAATGCTAATAATGAAGAAACCAGACGTAAACCCAGTGGATCGTGATTCCATAAACTCCCCTCTTAACTGCTCTTTCCTGTACTCTCTGTGTCCTTACCATAATGTCAATAAAACAAAATTTGAGTAGCAAATAGAATAAATTTAATAAATGAAAACAATTATTTCTATGAGAATAGTTTTATATTATGGAATATATATGACTGCCAAAGACCTTTATTTTCTCGTGGTTGCTTGATTTCTATAGGAGTGATGAACCAAAGCAAAGCCTCATCAAGAACTTTTTTTTTTCCTGGAGACTCTCCCAAATGATAGCTGTAAATTGTTTCAGATTTTATTTTTATAAGTGAGATAGTTTGGGTTATGATTAACCTGTAATAGAGACTTAGAAGAGCATGATGGCTTAGAGTCAGTTCATGTGAATTCGTATTAACATTCCTTGTGCCTCGTTTTCTCATCCATGAATTATGGAAAATAATAGTACTTAAAATACAAAGTTGTGTGAACAATGAATAAATTGCTATATATAAAGGCCTTAAAACAGTATTTCCTTGTTTAAGCAGGCCATAAATGTTATATAATTAGCAAAATAACAGTAGTTAAAAAGGAATGCTTGTCGATGTATGGAAATCAAGATTAAATGTGTTTTTAACAAAGTCCAATTAAAAACACATTTTAGTTATATACTTAAGTAGACATCAAAATAAAATATAAAGATGATATTTTTGTAACTTTTTGAATTAATAAAGATTATCGTGAAAAGGAAATAACAAATATGCACATGATACTTTACGTAAATATGGAGTTCAAAAATATAAATCCCCTCCAACCAACACAGAAATTTTCAAAAGACTTTATTTTTTCACTATGTACAGTTTGATAAAGTGAAATGTTGCAAGAATAAAGTAGAACTGATTGGATTGGACATCTGTATACCTCTGTGGATATTGTTTAATTGTCCATGAGATTGAGTTGTTAAATAAATAGATTAATACAATAAACATAAAGAAGGGAAATAATAAGAACACTGGAAAAGTGATTTATTCCTAATGTGCAATCCTTAATTATGGGTTGTATTGGGGACTTAAAAAAATACATAATACATTTCATTTGGGGAGAAATTTTAAATTTATTTATCTCAGGTTGTTCAGATTCTATTTCAGATGTCATTGGTTGAACATTGCCAAAATATAGCATTTAAAGTTATAAAGAAGTAGATATATTAGAATGTATAAATTGATAGAATGGCTATTATATATCCCTTTAGAATTATATATTTCAGAAGGGTTAGCATATATTTTAATCAAATTAAGTACACTTAGGAATTATTTATTACCTGCTATCTTTTGGATATTTATATTCTATTGTAAGAATTTTTGTAATGAGAAAAGGAGTAGCATACTATGTATTTAAAACATTTTAAATTGATTTTGAAAAGCTATATTAACTAGCTAAATGGTGTGATATATTTCATTAACTACCAGTGGTTGCCATCTGATGCATATAGCTGTAAAGAGTTTATGAATGTCAAGGTTATTAATATTCTTTTAAGCATGATTTGTACTTTAGGGTAATGTGTTATCCAAAAAAAAAAAAATCAATACCAGTACTATAGAGACTTTTATTGATGGAATAGTTTAATCACAGCAACCTTACAATTAGATTTTTAAATACTTGATACAATTTTTAAAATTTTCTTAACAGCATCAAAGAGCTAAATCAATAAGACCAACAGTAATTACATGGCCAAAAACACTAATGGGAAAGAAGAAATGGAACGTAAGATCACTGAGGAAGTTGAGTCTTATTGGCATTTGTCTATAAGGCCAAACTTGACATTTACTTTTGTTGACCTCAGAGTACAAAAGGAAACAAAGGACTATCTATCATTAAGAATCGAATAGAGAATGTTCATTATATGAATGTGGAACCTCAAAAGATAACATCCAGGGTAAGGGTAATTTGGAAATCAGTCTGCAACCCTACCATCCTTTTGTAGCTACAAGCTAGCCTTTATTACCTCCATGATCCCCCCAAATGTGTGAATAATGAATTTCAAGTGGCTAGTGGCAGAAGAAAAAGGAAACCCTATATGAAGAACCACATTTTTAACCCGGCTTCAAAAAAAATTCCAACACATTTTTTTCTCAAAGAAACTAAACAAAACACAGTTCAAAATTACCAAGCATATTATAAATAAAAGTACTATGAGAAAGAACCAGATAAATAAAACAGACCTGGAGATTTAAGATTTTGGAATGATATAGGAAACATATTTTAAAGCCACCACGCTAAATAAAATTATGCATGTTTACTAATAAAAAAAATTAAAAGGAACAAAAGCCACCTTGATTATGTTGAAAGATATCAAAAGAAAGTTTGAAAAGATCTTCAAGTTAACAGAAACATATAGGAAGTAACAGAACAGATTTGATATATAACCAAATGTAATTTGTAGAATTAAAGAACACATTAATTTGGGGTGGTGCCTGTGGCTCAAAGCATAGGGCGCCAGCTCCATATACCGGGTGTGGTAAGTTCAAGACCAGCCCCAGCCAAAAACTGTAAAAAAAAAAAAAAGAAAGAAAGAAAAAGAAAAACACGTACATTTAAAAATGAAAGACACAGGCAGTGCCTGTGGCTCAGGGAGTAGGGTGCTGGCCCCATATGCCAGGGATGGTGGGTTCAAGCCAGGCCCCAGCCAAAAACTGCAAAAAAAGGAAAGATACATATATTGAAGGTATCTTTCAATGATGAAGGCAAAATAGACATGTCAAAAGACTGAGAGTTTTACACCAACACATTATTTACTAATTAAAATTGTAATTCTAGAAAAATAGAAATTGATAAAAGACAGGTATCATTCACATGAAACAAATGTAATATGTGGATGTATCTGACCAATTATTAACTACATATGCAACATATGTTTATCATGTGACCCATGAATCTGACTCCCGTGTATTGACCATAGAAAAAGGAAAATTTATATTCATACAGAAACCTCTATTGTGATATTTCTAGCAGCTCTATTCATAATCTCCAAAAGCTGTAAAAAACACAATGTCCGTTAGCTAGTGAATGGATGTGAAATCTTTTTTTTTGAGACGGAGCCTCAAGCTATCCCCCCGGGTAGAGTGCCATGGCATCACAGCTCATAGCAACCTCCAACTCCTGGGCTCAAGCGAGTCTCCTGCCTCCGCCTCCCAAGTAGCTGGGACCACAGGCACCCACCACAACGCCTGGCCATTTTTTGGTTGCAGCCATCATT
>CAUYQV010171517.1:0-21671 GCA_963574575.1 Galagoides demidoff | reverse complement strand
GCTTGAGCCCAGGAGTTGGAGGTTGCTATGAGCTGTGATGCCATGGCACTCTACCCAGGGGGATAGCTTGAGGCTCTGTCTCAAAAAAAAAAAAAAAGAAAGAGATTCATAAAGTTTATTGAAGGAAGGAGAGACAAAATATTTCTATTGAACTAAACAAATTGTAGGCCAGGCAATAGTTTAGATGCTGAAAATACAGATATGAATTATACACATACATGTCCCTGAACTTCATGGAGTTTATAATCTAATGTGGAACCTAATAATACAGACTTTTTATCCTGACTATGACAGCTATTTGAAAAGGAAAGGACAGGGTACTATAGCAACAAATGGTCAAGGAAACTAATGTCGTCTCTGTACATAAATATCCAACTTTCTAGATCATAAGACCAGAGATTTTCATTCAAAATGTAGAAGCCTGTCCCTATTTTCTAATTCAGTGGGTTTAGAGAAAAGCTCTAAAAGCCAACTTCTATCACACTTCCAAATGACGCCAGTACAGAAGGCCTGAAAAACTCACTAAGAAAAACACTAGTTCCAGGTATTTCTCTGTAAGGAAGGAAATTTTAATTTGAGACTTAAACGGTGAGTTTGATTTGGCCGAGCTTGTGGGAATAGGGAATAAACTAGGAGTGTCAGTGAGAGAAAAACCTATGAGAATACCTAAAAGAGAGAGAAAAGTAAAATTGTACTCCTGAGGGACGACTGAATGACAAAGCAGGAACTAGATGAGAATGAAGAGGTTATTTGGAAGGTCTGGGTGGCCATAGTAAGAATATAGACCATTCAACTTAGGGCAATGGAAAACCTCCCTGTGCCTACGTTTTTAAGACTAAATCAATATATCACCTCCTCCAGGAAGCCCTCTCAGATGTCCCTCCTTGCCCTTTCTCTGTGATGATGTCTGCACCAGACTCGTAAGAATTAAATAGGAGTGGCAGCTAACATAAAGAAAGCATTTAATAAGGGTTACATATTACTATCATGATGCTTATATTTGGATTGTTTTAAAATCACCAGTAGAGCCAAGGATGGAGTTCAAATTCAATGGAATACTGGACAAACTGAACAGCCTTCAATCCAAGCACCTTGATGTATCCAGGGAAGTAGCTGTGAGGCAGACTTGCACACGCCAAGAAAATAACCTCTGTTTAAAGAGACAGAAAGTTCTGTGAGATGAGCAGAAGTTTCTCAGACCGTAAGTACATGACAGCAAGGCACAGGGCCAGAAATGAATTGCTAGTGAAACTGGCAGGACAGGAACTTTTCTTTCTTTCTTTCTTTCTTTCCTTCTTTCTTTTCTTTCTTTTCTTTCTTTCTTTTATTTCTTTTCTTTCTTTCTTTTCTTTCTTTTCTTTCTTTCCTTTCTTTCTTTTCTTCCTTTCTTTTCTTTCTCTCTCTCTCTCTCTCTCTCTCTCCCCCCTTTCTTTTTTTATTTCTTTCTTTGTTTCTCTATAGATATAAATGAGTTTATTTGGTTTCCACTTTTTGCCTTCACAAAATTAAAAAGGCTTAAAATTTAATAACAATAACAATGTTTAAGATAAGGACTGGAAACAAAAACCTCATAAAGAACGAAGGAAGATAAATACATTCAGAAAAGAAATTAGACAATTGCAGCAATGAAGTATTGAGCAATAAAAATAATAATAATCCAAAAAAAGTAACATTCACATTGTCAGATAAGAGTATGTCTATCATAGAAGGCTTTGACTCTGAGGTTCAGTATTAAGTCATCAGTTGACTTCTTTTCTTTTTTTTTTTTTACCGAAGTCTCAAAGAATAGACAACTAATATTTATAAATAAAAATAAAATATAATATCAAAAAACAGATCCTGCCAAATCTTATAGACAATAGAAAAAGAAGAAATACTACAAAATCATTCTACTTCATCTGGATACACCTGATATTAAAATTGGAAAAAAAACATTATTATAAAGGAAAATTACAAACATATTTCACTTATAAATGAGGATGCAATATCCTAAACAACATATTAACAAGTTGAATTAAAAATTAATGTTCAAATAATATACTTTGGTCAAAATTAAATCCAATTTATATGAGAATTAGTCAATATTTTCTTTTCTTTTTTTATTTTCCTTTTCCCTCACCCCCTCCCTCCTTCTCTGTCTGCTCTCCCCTTCCCTCATGCCCTACTGTGTCATTAATTGTCCTCATATCAAAGTTGAATACATAGGATTCATGCTTCTCCATTCCTGTGATGCTTCACTAAGAATAATGTGTTCCAGCTCCATCCAGGTTAATACAAATGCTGCAAAATCTCTATTTTTTCTTTTTCTTTTTTTTTTTTTTTTTTTTTTTTTTGGAGTTTGTGGCCGGGGCTGGGTTTGAACCTGAAACCTCCAGCATACGGGGCCAGTGCCCTACCCTTTTGAGCCACAGGCACTGCCTGAAATCTCCATTTTTTTAATAGCTGAATAGTATTCCATGGTATACATATACCACAGCTTGCCAATCCACTCCTGGGTTGAGGAGCATTTAGGCTGTTTCCACATTTTAGCAACTGTAAATTGAGCTATGATAAACAGTGTAGTACAAGTGTCGTTATAATAAAAGGTATTTTTTTCCTTCTGGATAGATGCCCAGTAATGGGATTGCAGGATAAAACTGGAAGTCTAGGTTGAGTTCTTTGAGGTTTCTCCATACTTCCTTCCAAAAAGGTTGTACTAGTTTGCAGTCCCACCAGCAGTGGAAAAGTGTTCCTTTCTCTCCACATCACATCAGCATCTGCAGTTTTGAGATTTTGTGATATGGGCCATTCTCACTGGGTTTAGCATTTCTCTAATAATTAGGGATGATGAGCATTTTTCATGTGTTTCCCAGCATTTCATCTGTCTTCTTTAGAGAAGGTTCTGTTCATCTCTCTTCTCCATTGATGTATGGGATTGTTGGGTTTTTTTCTTGTGGCCTAATTTAAGCTCTGTATAGATCCTAGTTATTAAGCTTTTGTCTGATTCAAAATACTCAAATATCCTTTCCCATTGGGTAGGTTGTGTATTTGCTTTGGTTGTTGTCTCCTTGGCTGCACAGAAGCTTTTCAGTTTAATTAAATCTCATTTGTTTATTATTGCTGTTGTTACTATTGCCATGGCAGTCTTCTTCATAAAGTCTTTCCCTAGGCCGATACCTTCCAGTGTTTTTCCTATTCTTTCTTTGAGGATTTTTATCATTTCATTTCTTAAATTTAAGTCCTTTATCTATCTTGAATCAATTTTTGTGAGTGGAGAAAGGTACAGGAACTTTCTAATTAGTGGAATTAGGGGGTACTTAGAGCCGACTTTGTGAGAAGAGTTTATTACTGTCTTTGAAACTAGGAGCCCTAAGTCAGGAAGAGGTAACTCAGCAAGAATGTGCCCTGTAGTCTCAGTTAGGTTGAGTAAGGCATGATAATGCCAGCTAGTCCCTGAGTGTGTTCTAAGATTTCTCATCATCACATCTCCTCAGGTGAATCCCAGGAGAATGCACCTTGGGCTTGCTGGCCACTTGCACCATGTCCCATCAGCCGATTCTTCTGCCTTCCAACTACTCAGCTCAAATTCAAGTAAGCACCGTCAGGGCCAAGTAGCAGCATCCAGCCTTTGGCAGCTCTCACCACAGAGCACCCTAAAACACTTTCAGATGCCAGCCAGAGATGCTTAGCTTGGAGAAAGCTGGCCTAGTTGAATAAATTTTGTACATCAGAAAAAAAGAGGTGATACACTCTACGTTTCCTACTTTGAATTATATCCATGTTTTCCAAAAATACACCCATTCTTACCTAGAAGGCTTTTCTATATTTTGTTTTTAAGATGACAATGTTTCATCCATAAAAGAATCCAAAGATCGCAGAAGAGTATGACATCCAGAGGTTCTCATTTAGCAATGATAAAGACTTGTCCAAGAATCTGTTTTTAGAAGTTTGAAGACGATTCTCACATCTAGCAAGGATTTATACACTTAGCACTGAATTATACCAAGTTTGCTCAAGGTCTCTTGGCTGCAAGTTCAGAAACACCCACATAGAAGGAGAGTGACACAAACATGGATTCTCAAACTGCTAAAACGGATGAGCTGGGGGCTCTACAGGAAGCTGGGGAATGGAAGACCTGTCTGGGGAGTTGCCACATACTCAGCTACAGCCAATTTTTAGGATGTAGAAATGTTCACCCCGTGTTGTCATACTGTTGAATTTTTCCAAGAACAGCTAAAATTTCTAGATGTTTATGTTATATAAAAATCCTGAGATTTAAACATCAACAATCAATTTTTTAGAACTCTCATTGAATTTATACTAAAATGAAACATTTAACAAAGTCTCAATTTCAAAAAGATTCTGATAACCCTCCTAAGATCGATCAGGTGTCTCAGCCTGATCTTATTGAACATGACCAATGAGTCATGTTTTATGATAAACCTTTATGACCTCTCTGAGGGACAGGAAGGACAAGCAGTTTCAGACAAATGGGGGAGAGCTTAAATTACCCAAGAGAATCCATCCAAAAGAGTCAGAAAAAATAGAATAGAGAGACTAGTCTTGTGTATTTCTTAAATGTTGAGTGCGAATTTCAGAAAGGGAGATTTTTTTTACTCATTAGTATTCTCCACAAATAAAATAAGCTTCTTTGTGAAGTGGTGAGTCTTCTATCACCACAGCATTCAAGCAGTGATTGATGTATACAGATATAAATTAATAAAAAAAAAAAAAAGAAAAGAAATCTCAGCAAGTAAGTTCCCCTTCACGTCCTCATGTGCGGACATCTAGCGGACATCTAGTGACCACTCAGGCCTTTCCCACGCTAATGGTCTATTAGTCTAGGTTCACTCCAGGGGTGTAAACTGTGAATATTTCTCCCCCTCAGTTTCATTGCGTTTGTTAAATAAAATTTATAGGAAGCCAACAGACCAAGCCAAAATGAAGTCACTCTTGCTGAAGTTCCATGGCACCAAGCCAGAACTAAGCTACTGCTCTGACCTTCTAAGAAATTGAGAAACAGAGATAAGAGATAAATCACCCAAGAGGTCATTTTGAGCTGGCATGACAAGGAAGAGCCCTCTGGTTCACAAGGAAAGTCCCTTTGACCTGTGTCCTTTTTGTTCTCTGTTTCCAGTCTCTTCAGCTGGTTCCTGTCTACAAAGCCAACCTCCTCTGCTCAGCTCTGCAGAGCACCCATTTTCTCTTACAGACTTAGGCGTTCCCCATTTCTAGAATTTCAGATTAAAGCCAATTAAGATCTTTCAGCTTATTATTTTGTGTTCTGGCAAACTGAGCATATCCTATGCAGGATGTGCAACCATAAAAGAATGCACATATTACTTTTCCAATCAGAAGAGACCTACAGCAGAAGAAGCTTGCAGGAGTATGTTCTGATATATGCAGGAGAAAACTTGTTTTCAGTGTAACAGACTTCACATTTCATCCTATGTTAATTTTTCCTCAGCACTTCTTTTTTAAATCTTGGCAAGTTCCCTCACCAAAGGAAGTCACTAATCTTCCTTTTAACAGGGGATCTGTGTCTCAGCGCCAGGCCTTCCCACGGCGTTCGCTGGGAAGAAGAATCGCCACTGACCAGTCTGCTAGATTACAGGTCAGGATGGAGGGGGGCTTTCCCCGAAAATAAAATGATGAACAAAAGTTCTTTATGATAATACAAAGACTGTTTCCAGATTCCATGAAAATTGCACCAGCTGAAAGAATGCTGCTGGCCAAGTACATCTGGAACTCTGAGGATAAAATCATAATTAAGCTTATAATAGCACTAATGATTGAATGCCGTCATGCATTATCTTATTTCATTTTTGTTCTACCCCTTAAAAGTAAGCATTATCATCCCAATTTTATACATGAGTAAAATGAAGTTTATAGAGACCTTAATGGAAGGGTGAATGAGAGGCACCAACCTGATTTAGTGTCCTGAATCTCCCAATTACTAGCTACATAATATAAAAAATTATTTTTGGGGGGGGCATTGAATTAAATAAGATTATCTTGGCACATAGAAAATTCTTAATAAATATTAGCTACAATTGTAACTGCCAGCCAATGGCAAAATTGAAACTTCCATGTACAAGTAAGTTTTCCTGGCCCTGGTTTCCTTCACTATGGTTTCCAACTCTGTTAGGATAATTTCCTTACAAGTAGAAGTAACTGCTTACTTTATTGGTACCATCTGAATCTCACTGACCTAGTTGGTGGACCAGACACCTGTACCTTTGGAATTGACCTGCTATTCCTACTTCCCTCCAGGATTTTGATATATGTCTTGGCCTCTGACACATGAACGGCTTGATCCTATCTCTGCTCTACATGTATCACCTGGCTGTGTCAGCTTCTCTCACCATCAAAAAGCCATGATTATAATCTCAGTGATGTCCAACCATAAACATTTTTTTATGCTCATAAGGCTATGGTTTGGCTGGGTGGTTCTGCTTTTCTAGGCCAAAATTTTCTGGGTTGCTCATGAGTCTGTGGTTAGCTGGTATGTCAACTAGGGTCTGGTCGGTCTATGATGGATGTACCTGAGATCATTTGTCTCTGCTCCAGATGTCTACAGTCTCATCAGCAGCAGACTAGTGTTGACTTGAGGTCATACAAAATCTCAGGTTCAATGGGAAATAAAAGCACAACAGGTCATTTGAGACCTAGCTGAGAATTGGCCTATTATCATTTCATCTGCATTCTATTAACCAAGTTAGTCATCAGGCCAAGCTAATGTTTAAAGGTGACAAATAGACTTTAAATTTTGGTCAGGAGAGCTGTTACATCACATTACAAAAGACACAGCCGTGATCATGCCATTTATAAAATCTACCACATTAGTCCATCATCGCTTTAAGTTACAAGTTCACTGGCCAGGCCTTATTACCAAATGTAAAGAGAAGGCTCATTATAGATTTGTAGGTTATGGATTTATAGAAGTCATTAAAAACATTGCAATTGTGAATTCCAAAGCAACACAAGTGATGAGTTTTTTATATTCTTACCCCAAGTTTATTTGCTCCTTTCAAAGGAATATCAACATATACTTTGATACCTAGCTAGTACTGGAATAACTAGTTAGTATCAAAATCACTATTAGATCACCTTTAATTTGGGGGAAATGGTCTAAATCATAATGATATCTGGCCTTTTTTATTCTGCCAATATCCAGGAATTTTCCCTGGAGAGGAAAGATCAATCTTTTCATTATTCTTGGAATTTTACTCTCAGTCAATACTTTAGTTACCTAGTCCAGGAAGAATCAGGATGTTATTGGTCTGTGAGTCCAAGAACAACTAATACAAGCCTTTGAAAACTGGCTTAAAATTCTTTTAGAATCAAGTACCAACCTTTTACCAACATAATAGTTCTTTCTCATGAACTATGCAGAACTCAAGTTCAATCTAGAACTTGAAATAAACTTTAGTTATGTAACCTTTATAGTGAAGCAATTTGAGGTCTGGAATAATAGTCTTCCACATGAAAATTCTTTAGTTTTTTTAATTCCCAAGTAGAAATGCATAAGACCTATGATCTCAGCCATGGACTAACATGTGTCCTTAATTTACTGGGGGATATGATAAACTATGCAATCCTAAAGACGTTGTTTTCTCATAATTTATCATTAGTTGTTTTCATATCTTCATCCCTGTTAATTCATATTCTAACCATCTTTCACTTGGCCAATTGCAAGAGTCCACAAACTGCTCTTTCTTCCTACCTACACACTCCTATCTAACATCATAGAAAACACAAATCTGACCATGTTTCCCCAGTATCTAGCAAAATACAATGGCCTCCACTAATCACAGATTAAGTTCAAACTCCTCGCCATGACATGTAAAGCCTCTATGAGCCTCCACCCCCACCATCCAACCCGATTTTCAGTTCATTCAACTCCTGTCCTATTTCATAATCTATGGTTTTCTCTTCTCAAAACTTCTCACCCTTCCATGAATACCCATCCCCACCATCACCATTATTTGTGTTGGCCTCTCTTCTTGCAACGACTTTCCCTGCTGTCACCCCCTTTTTCTCCTCACTTCTTTCCATTGTCTGTCACCTAATAAACATCCCCTCTGACTCATCAAAGGCCCTCTTCTCAGGTCTCTTTCCTTCTCAGTAATATTCCTCACTCTCTCCTTTGTGCACACAATGTGACACATTTCTACTTATGTTTCTGTCATGGTATCTCTCTTGCTCATTCCCAAGCCCTACTCAATTATAAATAGGATTTCATTTATCCCTTTTTTTTTTTTTGAGACAGTCTCAAGCTGTCACCCTTGGTAGAGTGCCATGGTGTCACAGCTCACAGCAACCTTCAACTCTTCGGCGCTAGCAATTCTCTTGCCTCAGTTTTTCAATTTTTAGTAGTGATGGGATCTTGCTTTGCTCAGGCTGGTCTCGAACTCATGAGCTCAAGCAATCCACCTACCTCAGCCTCCCAGAGTGCTAGGATTAAAGGTGTGAGCCACCGCACCCAGCCAACTTCATTTATTCTTTTATCTTTGGCATCTGGCATAATGCCTAGACTCAGGCATTATGCCTGGTATGAAATATGAACCCAAGGACTGTTTCTTCAATTAATGAATGCACAAACAAGAGGGTAAATGAAGACATGTTAGGATCATGAGATACATACATAGATATTTATCTTAAATAGATTGCCTACATACTAAATGCCAAATAACCAATAATGCCAGTAAGATAAGAAGGGAAGGTGGCTCTGGATTACTGTCATAAAGAATTAAGACTTAAAGCAGGTCTTGAAAAGTAAGCGGCCTTTCATACATGTAGAAAGAATGAGAAAGGGCATTCAAGCACAACAGGGTCCTAGCAAAGGTGGGGAAGTAGAGAGATAGAAAGTATTCTGAGGATAGAAATGTTGCCATTCTCCCTGTGGGCTTTTGTGGGACACCAGTGACATATAATAGGGAGATAAAATAAGTTTGTATATTGAGTATTTACAAATTGAAAGTCACATATATATTTGCATAAACAAGCCACACCAATGCTCAATTTTAATTTAATTTTTCTACTTTGTTCCTTTTTTATAGGCTATGTTTCTTGTGTACTGGCTATGCATACAAACCAAAGAGGCCTCTAGATTACAGCCTCTAGAGTTTAATGAGAAATGGAAGAAATTGATAACATTATTCCTTTCTTGTTAAGATCCTTTACTTGTAGGGGATTAATGTGGGGGAAGCCATTTGGTATTCCTCTCGGATTGTTAGCCACCAAATGAGATATCAGGCTATTAATGGCTTTTACACTCTCCCTCAGATAGCCTGTACATCTCTGACCTTTCAAAGGTGGGTAACATAATTGGTTGGCAATGTTTTCTCTTTCCCCCAGGGTTAGTGAAACTCTCAAAGACAAGTAACAGATAGAGAAAGTTAAGTATTTGCCAAAAAAAATAAAAGAGGGGCAGAGAGAGAGACACGAGCCAGTCACAGAAGATCAGGGATGGATCAGAACAGGAACAATCTGGTGGATAAGCAAGTTATTTTCTCAGCTGACTACAAGTCTATTTTATGATTTCCAAAGCCTCAGAAACATGATCAGTTGACATTTATACATTAATAAGTGATGCATTTCAATAAAACATTCATTCAAGCACTGAAATAATGGAGGATTTGGGGCAATAATATTTTCTGATTACTGCTGAATTCAGGGTAATCATGGTCCCCTTTCTTTTCAGCCTTTTTGAAAAGTATTATAAACTTCATTAGAATATAAAAGACTCAATTAACTCTTGTTGAATCAGTACTATTTTTTCTAATGTCTGGGGAAAATAGATTAATTTTTTTGGTTGGTGATCCAGGATTTTATTAATATATTGTAGGATAATGTTCTGAAGAAAAAAAGACCATTTTCCATGATTATACATACAGAAAATAAAGAGATGGACTCTTTTAATGTTCTCTGCTGGTCTAGCCTCTTCTAGCAAGGGGAACTCTAATGTATAAAGATACACATTTGTTTTCCCATGTAAGAAAATCTAGTAGATGACATCTATTCAAATTATTTTCTTTGCAATGAGACTTTAAAAATTATTTGGGAAGATGTCTAAGTGTAGAGGCTTATACCTATAATCCTCACAGTGTGGGAGTGGGAGGCTGAGGGTGAATCACTTGAGCTCAGGAGTTCAAGACCAACCTGAGCAAGAGTGTGACCCATGGCAGGTGCCTGTAGTCGCAGCTACTTGGGAGGCTAAAACAAGAGGACCTGTTGAGCCCAAGAGTCTGAGTTTACTGTGAGCTATGATGCCACAGCACTCTACTGAGGGCAACAAAGTGAGACTATATCCAAAAAAAATTATTTGGAAAGGAGAATAATAATGAAAGCTCAAATTTATAATAATTCTGCTCCAGGCATTGCAATGAGTAGCTCCTATTGCCCAACGTCAATCCCTCAAAGACATGGCACAGATGAATCACTGGATGCAAAAGCACACTAGCATGTGGAGAGGGGTGAACAGAAGTGGATACGAGAGATCCAAGTAGAGCAGCAATAGCAACCATTACAGTCCACCCCTTACACCACTCCATGGACTCGCATCTCAGTCTGCCATGCTTCTTCAGGATTAAACCTGGTTATCATTTCTGGGGAAAATCTATAATAGAAGGGTTATTGATATTATCTACAGTCTTCATTGCTGAAATTAACTCTAAGGTAGGCGTCCTCAAAATACAGCCCAACGGCCACACGCAGCCCGCCTAGGACATTTATCTGGCCTGCCTGGTATGCCTGGTGTTTTTGCTGCTACTATCTGTCCTGCTTAGCAGCTGACTCATCTCAGGCCCCGCAGTCTGGCCCTCCAATGGTCTGAGGGACAGGAAACTGGCCCCCTGTTTAAAAAGTTTGAGGACCCCTGTTCTAAGGCCTTAAGTGATATCTATCATCACCCTCCTATACCAACCATTTGAGATTCATTCTTTTCATCTTTGATGAACACTAGGTTGTTTGACAGATGGAATGGACCTGGTTTTTATCTTGGAGGGCTGAGCATCCCTGGTTTATATGTCACACATTCATAGTTAAAACTGAACAGAAGGAATGAGGAATAAAACATACATCAGCTCCCTATTAAGATATTATTCTCATCACATTATTAAAATTCTAATAATGAAATGAAGGTGGTAAAAATTCAGAAGTGTTTCTTTTCAACTCTACAAATTCCATTAATAAGCTTCTATAAGTTTCCTAGAAGTTATCATCTGGAAGAGGAATTTCAACCGCTCTGTTTACTGCCCCAGAGGCAGAAATAATGCCACAAAGTGGAAGATACATGAAGTAGATTTCAAGCAATACTTTGTAAGACTTGAAATAAATTGACACAAGAAGATGTGAATTCCTTATCCTCTTATGTTAATACATTTCAGGAGAGAAGAAAACCCACTTAAAAACGCCCTAACCAGTAAGTCCAAGATTTTAAGAATTCACCTCCATTTAACTTCATGCACAAAGACAGGAAAAACTAGGTAGATGGAAGCAAAATGAATATGAAGTATATATTCCATATTGAGTTTTCTGCAAATATATAAGAGGAACTTACCACAAAATGGAGTTAAAGTATAAGACAATATAAGCTTATCAGATATCTGACTCAAGTATCTTTCAATTAACAACCTATAAGCCATCTCAGGTTAAATAAGCAAGTAAATAAACTATAATATTTTGTAATTTATTTTATATATAATACTTTATTTAGTATTTATAGTATTTTATATTATTACATGAGAATTATGAGAATTTATAATATATTATTTATACTTTACTATAAATTATATTTTATAATATAATATGAATTTATAAATTAAAAATATATAAACTATAAGATAAATAAGGAAACCATTAAAGAGGCAGCAAACAACAATCTTTTTTTTTTATTAAAGCATAGCAGTGTACATTAATACTATCATGGGGTACAGTGTACTATTTCTGTATACAATTTGAAGTACTTTCATCTCACTGGTTAACATAGCCTTCACGTCTTTTTCTTAGTTATTGTGTTAAGACAATCTTAAAAGGTAATTATCACACTGGTTTTTGCATGAAACCAGACACCAGAGTCGTCCCCTAAGTATTCTGTTCAGGGTTTGGTTTGGCCCCATGCAAGAGAAACATCTCCCATGAGTCAGGGTGAAATACGAAATGGAAAGACACCCAGCTGTGGAATGGAAATGAACAAGACATAAAGAAATCATTCTAGACACTGCCACTTTGTAGTCATTTGAACTTAGATCTAGATAGTGTGATTGCCAGCCTCCCCACAGTCTTTAATAGTCTGCACTGCCGAGTACAACTTCAGACCAGTCCTGTGATATCATATAGTTCCAGAAATCTAAACTGTCAGCTTAGGGAACTGACAGAAGAGCACCCATAATTTAAACAGGGCTAAGTGTTCTCTCTTATTCTGGAGAATTCTGGTCTACTCTTAGAATGGGAGGAGAAATAGTGCTTCTAATATTTAGGATTTATTTCCTAAGAATTACTAAGTTGTAAAATTATCACACCTCTGTCATTGTAAGAAGCCGTTATTTTATTCATGCACACAAAAATCATCACTTATTCTGGCTGGTGAGAAAACCCAGTTGCTTCAACTGTTGGGGAATCATCGTAATCTCTCTGTATTACGTTGCATTCCTCAATTCGTTAAATTCTTCTTTTGTAAATACATTAAGTAAAAAAAAAAAAAAAAAACGTATTTGAAACTTTCTACCCAACAGCAGGCTCAAATGAACCTACTTCTCTTTGAAAAAAAAAAAAAAGAAAGAAAGAAAGCTTGTTCTCGTTTAGTTTTAAAACACTAGCTAAATATTCGAATGCATCAGAACAATGTTATGACCATTCAGATTCACTAGGTGTCAGAAGCAAAAAGAAAATCAAGATAATTGTTACTGTTCTGACTTTGGGGATATTGCCTCTGGGATTCACGTCCACATTCTCCCCTTTACCAGCTCTCTTTGCCTGTCTAGCTACTGTTCATCAAGCAGGCCTGAGCTTAGAAAGCTCTTCTTGTGGAAAGCCCGGGAAGGCACCTTCATTTAACACCATGGTTCTCAACTGTGTGTGTTTTTGCTCCTTCCCCAGGGGACACATTTGGCAGTGTCTGGAGACATTTTTGTTTATGACAACACGGGAGGGAGGGCGGTACTGGCATCTTGTGAGTACAGGCCTGGGGTGTCTCTAAACAACTTACAACTTAGGAGACAGGCTGCCTGACCAAGAATTGTCTATCCCAAATGTCACTGTGGCTGCTTTTGAGAAACCTCAGGTGAACCCACTGTAGCACTCACCATACTGTGAACTGTCTTTGCGGGGTCTGTGGACAACAAGAGCATGCCCTGTGTTCCACTGAGTTTCCCGTGTACCTGGGACACTTTAGGTGGATCGTAAAAATGAAACGACTGGCTGGCTGAATGAATATTATGTACAAGTGAAGGAAGCAGAAGCAAGACCACAGAGCATTTATTGTTAATAAACTATTTTTACATTGTTTGGTTAAAATGTTTACAGTTTAGGAAGCATTACTGAGCATAGCCCAACAGTGCTGACAAACAGGTAAAGCATAAATTATTAACACGATTTCTACAAAGAGGGCGCTGATTCCAATTCTCAGAAGAGTTAAGAGGCTTGCCAAATACAACTGCTAAGAAATGATCCAGCGTTGGGAGTTTCTTATGAAGCCTTCACTCACTTGTAACAACATTTTAGGCACCTGAAAATAACCAATTAGCTGCGAAGCAATGTTACAAGCTCTTTTTCATACTTCCAAACAGAGGCAGTTTTACCTTGGGGCAATCAGAACCAAATAAACCACTCAACTTCAGCTACCAAAGCAAGCCAAGCTCCATTAAGAAAGAGACAGTTACTGACTCCTAGAAGGGATGGCCTAATAATGCAGCACCATCACGGGGTAATGTGTCGCTGAGCAGTTTCCTTACAGGGAGCTCCAAGACACCCAGGACGTATCTTCCATAATGACGGAAATAAACTAGCCCTAGTTAAACCCCAATCAGCCAGATTCCCTAAAATTGTAGAACATAGAATATAGTCTCCTATATAAGGTGGATTTCAAAAGGGTATTTCCCAGATTTCAAACCTAATTCTGCTGTGATAACCAAGCCCCTGACTCTTGAAAAAGAAAATTCCTTTGAATCCATTAGTCCCAGCCCCCTCAAGGGTGGGGAGGGAACTCTGAGAAGAGGCCTGAGGGGAAGAACTACGAGGAGAAACTTGAGATAATAAAGTGCATAGGGGCTCAGTGCCTGTGGCTCAAGTGGCTCAGACGCCAGCCACATACACCTAAGTTGGCAGGTTTGAATCCAGCCTGGGCCTACCAAAAACAACAATGATGGCTGCAACCAAAAAATAGCCGGGCATTGTGGTGGGCGCCTGTGATCCCAGATACTTGGGAGGCTGAGGCAGGAGACTCACCTGAGCCCAGGAGTTGGAGGTTGCTAAGAGCTGTGATGCCATGGCACTCTACCCAGGGGGACAGCTTGAGGCTCCGTCTCAAAAAAAAAAAAAAAAAGTGTGAAGGGAGAAGAGGCTTGACGTACCCCTGCTCCCCACCTTATACTATGCAATTCCCCCAGCCCAAGGCCAACCACAATGATTCAGCTTCTGTATCTCTGCCTGCTTGCTGTGACGCAGAAATAGAATATAAAGACCCATTTGATCTGTCATACGAGGTCACTTGCTTCCTATGGCAATGGCCCCAACGCAGGTACAATAAATTTCTATTAATTAATTATATTTAAATAGAATCCAAGTCTCTGTCTCAGCTGCATAAATCATAAAACTGCAACTTATGAACTGTATGTCTTAGTGCAAATATTTTAACATCTACATATGTGTCTCCATTTACTCAACTGTAAAGTGAGTATTGTAACAATAACCATTTCACAAGCTTGGAGAGAGGGTGAAACGCGTTCACACACATGCAGCACTCAGAACAGAGCCTGACATGGAGCAACTAGTCAGTCATTTCTGTCTACCTTCATCATCATCATCATCACCATCATCATTTCTGTATGCCTTTCTACACAAAGAATCTTTCCTGGAGAAAAATAAGCCACGTCAATACATTATATGTCTCTCATATACCTCAAATGTCTATTTAAAAATCTGCAAACTTGCTTTGACTGATGAAGTGAACATTTGTATGTCTTGATTCCTCAGCATCCGACTGAACTCAGATTCTTTGGTAACAAACCAAATTCTTTTGGAGGAATGACTCAACTCACACACTGTACAGAAAGGTGTCCTGTTCTCCTTTAACCACTGGATGGATGTTGGACCCAAATTGGACTCAAGGACTTTCTCTGCAAGGACTCTGAATCTTGAAAAGAAAAACGTAACAACCAATACAGGCAAATAATAAAAGCCTGGGATCTATTTGTTACAGTGACAACAGTAAAGAGAAACTGCCAAATAAATAATCTCTGTCACCTACACTTTGGAAGCATCCCGTTACCCAGCTGTGCTAGGTTTCTAGGGCTGCCCTAAAAAGTATTACAAACTGTGTGGCTTAAACCACAGAAATATGTTGTTCCACAATTCTGGAGACCAGAACTCCAAAGTCAAGGTATCAGCAGACTTGGTTCCTTCCCAGGGAAGAATCTCTTCTGTGCCTTTCTCTTCTAGCACCTGGTGGTTGCCAGCAACCCTCGCACTCCTTGGCTGATAGTTGCAACAGCCCAGCTTTTGTCTTGGTGCCCATTTTTCCTATGTGTGTCTCATCACATGGCATTGCTTTATAAGGACACAAGTCATGGTGGATTAAAAGCCCACCCCGCACCACTATGACCTCAATTTAATTTACCTAATGAATATGTAAGGACTCTATCTCCAAATAAAGTCTTTTTCTGAGGCATTAGGTGCACCTCTTCCTCTTTTTCTTACAGATACTGATCACAAATAAACATCTGGCATAGCAAGCTCTGTGCTTCTAGAAAATTTAATCTGCAACACAGTAGAGAAATAAACTCTATGCTCTTCTGTTTTTTTTTTTACTTTGATAACACTAATGCCAGAAATGGTCATTTACTTGACAATACAAAAAGTAACATCAAGTCTACATTTGCCCATCTTCAACTAGAGCCTTGCCATAAAACGAAGGGCAATTTGTGTGCTTAAAAATACAATTCTTTTTCACCTATTGTTTAATGAGCTATGCAGCTGTGCCCAGTAGGTGGAAGCTCCAAGAGCTCACCTTCCCATTATGTAGAACAGAAAAATATTTAAATAAATATTATTCCAAAGAAGATTCAGAGCAAATGAAAGCTCCACAAAGCATAAACAATTGCTGGGTGAAACTAATGCACTAAATCGCCAGTTATTTCCATGTCATATTGTACCAGCGCTACCAAATATTTTATAAAATATGGCATGCAAGATGAATACTAATTCAGAAACATATCTCGTGGGATAATTATTCAAGACCATCCAATAAATGTTGACTCCAAACTGGCAATGATTTCTTTAATAATGATGATGATACAGGAGTTTATAAAACCTGCCGTGAATAGACAGGGTGAAGGAGCCCCACGCACGTACCACGGTCTATGATTCAAAGGCTTTTAAGACAGTAAACGCAATCAAAAAAACAATTCCTTTTATGAACAAGCTCTCTCATCTGCGTTTATTCATTTCTTTAATTCATTTATTCATCAAATACCTATGTGTTATGTCCTAAAGTGTTGGAATGAAGAGGAGTCGTTCCTGTCCTCTTCGCAATCAACTGGGGAGTGTGTGGTGCGCACAGAGACACCATGTGTTGTGGTGTGTGCTGCAAGGAAGATGTGAAAAGTTGCCCCATCTCTCTCGCCAACCTCTTCCCCACCACTCTTTCCTCTGTCCGCCAAATCTACACCACCTTCTTCTACTCAGCTCTCAGATTTGTTCCTACTTGAGGCAATTTCCCCTTACTGTCTTCCCTGTCTCTATTCGTACCATCCAGAATAGCAGCAACTAATAATGCAGCTACTAAGCTCTTGAAATGAGGTTGTCTGAATTGTTCTGTGAGCCTAAAATAACCACTAAATTTGGAAGATTGTGCATAAAAAGTAATATAAAATAGACCACCATGAGTTGTTAATGTTATTACATGAGGAAATAATATTTTGGAAATATTGTGTTCTATAAAATGCATTATTAAAATGTATTTATATTTTTGATGGACTACCAAAAATCTTAAAATTACATATGTGTTTCATATTAACTTTCTATAGGACAGGTGTGGTCTAGAACAATCTGACCTATTCATAACTGTGTCTTTTACATTCTACTGTCACTTAAATTGTCTTCTCCTCAAAGACACTTTTCCTGACCACTCTGCTAAGGGTAACATGCCACCCTCAGGTACCCAGTCCCTTTCATAGTGTCCCATTTAATTTTTTTGTGCATGAGGCAAAAAAACAAAAAACAACCACAAAACCATAGCAATAGCTATGTCAAGACCTCAAAATAGCTAACCCCCTTAGTATGCAATAGCTATGTCAAGACCTCAAAAACAAGAAGGTGTGGGCCTGAGTAAAGACCCAGAGAGACAGGGAGAAGAGGAAAATGAGAGAAACACAAATAATTCAGTTCCATGCAAAGTACAAATGTAAGAGGACAGAACAGATAGCAGAAAAGTAAATAATTTCATACATAATATATTTCATAAGCTAAATACATTTGTAGAGGGAATTAGTCAATAATGACCCTAAACTTTGAAGTTAATGCCACCTGACACTGGCCCAATCATGAATTTCAGAAGTATTAAATTGAAATGAACATTGACTAGCATTATATGCAATTTTAATCCATTGTAAATCTTCTCACAGAAAGTAAAAGAAGTTTATTTTTAGAAAGTTTGAAAAAGTACCATTAAAAGAAAATTAAAATTATCCGTGATCCTACTTTCTAAACATAAACATCATTAAGATTTCAGTTCCTCTACCTCTGGTGTTTCTCTACACATATGTATGCATATTAATTATGAAAAGGGCTAATTATAGCGCTTCTTATGTTCTCACAGGTGCCTCTAAAAGAAAGAAGGACTAACCACCACAGAAGACTTGTACCGAGCTCCTATTCTTCTAGGAACATAAAGCTTAGAATCTGTCTTTAAGTACTAGACACTCTCCTAAAATTTATAAAGTAAAATCAGTAGTTTTTACCACATCCCCACAAACTCAGTAGTGTCACAGGAAGTGTCTGATTTAAAACCAAGAAAAGACTCTGTTCCTCCTTCCAAATATGTCACCACATAAAATACTATAAAGTCTTTTTTTTTTCATTTTTTTATTAGATCATATTTGTGCACATTAATTCTATCATGGGATACAGTGTGTTGTTTCCATATACAATTTGAAATACTTTCATCCAATTGGCCCACATAGCCATCATGTCATTCTCCTAATTGTTGTGTTAAGACATTTATATTCGACATTTAGAAAGATTCACATGTGCCCTTATAGGAAAAATCATAGGCATATAAAGTCTTACTACAAATAATTAAACATAAGCTGCCAATGCCCCGAGTAAAATGCATGAACCAAATATATTTATGGGATGCAGCACCTAAGCTGATTATCATGTGCCTTTACCCTTACCTCATCAACACCGATTTGTAATTCAAATATCACACATCTTTAATGCAAAGAAAAATTAACGAGCATGAATAGTCTAGAAGTATTAACAACAACAACGAAAAATTTAAACCAGGCCGAATCAAACCATTTTCAGTTAAATCATAACATTCTCAAGATTGATTACTTTGGAAATCAAAAGTTCTTGATAGTTTTCTATATTGTGTTCTACTCAAGTGTGCAAAAGACATAGTTTATAAACCATAACTTTTAATTTTCTTATTAGCCATAACATTTCTCAGTCTGGCAACTCCAGCAGATTAAAGGCCTCCAGTTTTCACCCGTCCACATCACACATCTTACCATACAAATTAGCAGGGCTCTCCTATCCTGGGCAGATGTTCTTGCTCACTCTTTGACTAGGTTCAGCTGTGGTAGCAAGAAAATGTGAAATAAACAGAGGCTTTGAAAAGTATTTGCATGCCCTAGTTCATTCTATTGTTTCTCTGTCATTGCCACAAGCACGTGCTTCAGTTAACCTCCTGGAGCACAGCCGAACAGCAATAGTCCTCCCAGCCAAGACTGTTCTCCATTATCCTACAGCCCACCAATGCTCAGGGGGGTGAGTGAGCCCACCCCAGGCTCAAAGAACTGCCAGAATAATCCCAACCTAAATTGCCAACCAGACAACTCTGAGTCATGAGCAAAACAACTGATTAAGTCATTTTAGCACACAGAGTTTTAGGGTGATTTTAGCTACACAGCATTATTGAAGCAATAGGTGATTGATAGTACAGATTTACACCCCAAGGAGGAACTTCGCAAGGAGTATTTTCACTTATCAAAAGAAGATAAAATGTATTGTAAAAGGAGGTGAAATAAATATAAATTTTCTTTCTAAATGAATTATTTTTTTTAATGAATAAATTTTTATAAAGAAACACTTTGGTCATAAATTACAATTAGTCTAACAGTGACGATTAAGGCAAAACTTTAACTAGTCATAGTATTTTGACTAGTTCCAAGCTTCCACGGTGAGTGTACAGAAATAAAAAAAACAAAGTTTACTACTGCTAGACTAACAAGTTGCTTTTAACAACTGTTGCTCTTCCAAATTGGTTTTCTTTAAAATTAAAAGCAATACATCGGGTCATCCATTTGAGGTTAGATTTTCTCAAGCACACACAATGGAAAGATGTTTAGGATGGTGTCCATAACAAATTTAAAATCAGACACTCTAGAAAGCGTGACACCATTACTGCCCCATCAAAATGGAACAGTAAAGAATCTAAGTAGAATCAGCACTATGAAAACTCCAACAAGATGAAGTTTATCAAGAATAAATGTCATGTTTTGTGCTTTGAATTAATTACTTATCTATATTTACAAGTGCGGTGTAAGATGGAACTTAGCAGACCAATTACTAAAAAAAAAATTACAGTTAATAACACAAAAAAATATGATGGAAAAAGTGCAATTAAACTAAATTAATTCCAGCATTGCCTAGAGAAAGGAGAGCGTGCTGCTGTATATCTGATTATAGTAAGTCAAGATGCCCATGGTAATATAGCCACTAAAACTAAGTAAAATGACTTATAGATAATAAATTAATACAGGGAAAATATGGAATTAAAATATCTGATTAAACTACAAGCAGGTAAGAATATAAAGAAAAAAGCTTAACATGGGTGAGACAAATAGGAAATAAATATTAAATACTAACATAGAAACCTAAATCTGTCGATTGCTGCAAACATATAAGAATCTTACAGACCTTCAGACTGGGAAGTTAAAAAATGATCTGCAAATAAATCATATCTGCAGAAATCTATTTTCATACAAAGGTATAAAAAAGTAAAGTCAGAATAGGGCAAAGAATGCATGCCAGATATGTCTAGCTCAAAGGTAGTTAACATAACAAGACTGAGAGAAAACAAAGTGATTTTCAGACAAGAGCAATTTCCAGAGATAAAGGCAGAGGAGGGTGAAAGGTAGGAAAGGATACTCACAAGGGTAAAAGGATTCATCCCGCACGAGGATATAACATTAACAAGAGTGTGCAACAAATAACAGAGCAACAGGTTCAAAACACATAAATAAAAACTGAGAAAATGGAAGGAGAAATTAGATAAATATGAAATCACAGTGAAGACTTCAATGCATCTCTTTCAATAACTGCAAAAGAAGCAGTCAAAAATCCAGTAAGGATATAAAGTCTTTACAATATGGTTAACAAATCTGACCTAATTAAAATGTGTAGATATCACACAAGACAATGACGGAATATACATTCTCCTTTGGTGCACAGGGAACACTGACCAAAAAATAAGACCTTAAAATGAGGTCAACAAGTTTCAAAACCTTTATATCATTCAAAGCATGTTCTCTAACCACCCTGCAATGTAAGCTAAAAATCTATAATATAAAGTCAACTAGAAAATTCACAATTCTTTGGTCCCAAATCACAATTATTCAGGCATTATGTAAATCTTTTTAAGTAATCCAAGCAGCAAAAAAGTCATAAGTGAAATTTCAAATTATTTGTAATTTAATGATAACAAACATACAACAAAGTGAATTTTGAAGAGTTCAGCTAAAGCAATGCATCAAGGAAAAGTTATAAACTTAAATTAGAAATCAGAGAAAGATTTAAAGATCACTCATCTTTAGTTCAAAAATTTGTGAAAATACCAACAAATGATCTCAAACAAGATATAAAATAATAGCATATCAATAATAAATACAAAAGTATAAACTAATAAAAAAGAAAATAGACAATGAATAAAGGAAATCAACAAGGCCAACTGCGGTTCTGTGTAAAAACTGGTAAAGATGGCTCAGTGCCTGTGGCTCAATCGGCTAAGGCACCAGCCACGTACAGCTAAGGTGGCAGGTTCAAATCCCCAGCCCAGGCCTGCCAAACAACAATGATGGCTGCAACCAAAAAATGGCCGGATGTTATGGCGGGCGCCTGTGGTCCCAGCTACTTGGGAGGCTGAGGCAGGAGACTCACTTGAGCCCAGGAGTTGGAGGTTGCTATGAGCTGTGATGCCATGGCACTCTACCCAGGGGGACAGCTTGAGGCTCCATCTCAAAAAAAAA
>CAUYQV010171516.1:0-13170 GCA_963574575.1 Galagoides demidoff | reverse complement strand
TCTGATCATAAGAGCTTTGAGATTCTGGAGGACAGCCAAACTACAAATGACCCTAAAAACATATAATGTTCATTTGGAAGATATGGCAGCAAATAGCCGTGCTTTTACTAACCTTGTGAGAAAAGCTTTACGCCTCATTCAAGAAACTGAAGTAATTTCCAGAGGATTTACACTGTGAGTTCATTTTTTTATTTTAATTTTTAAATGAGTCTTGTCTACTACATAGTTAAAAGACTTTGATATTTATTACCTACTTTCATTTTTTGATTGCATTTATAGGAAAAACGTGGATTTCTTTTTACCACTTAATAAAGTTTATTAACTAAGTGAAGGGTTAAATACGTTATGTGCTAGATTAATATGTGGTATGATTCTGTCTATCTACTTGGAGAAACCAAAGTACTTTGAGAATCATGATTATTTCTGTGTATTACCATGTATATGATTATATGAGATAACGTATAGAGACTGGCTAGCATTGAACCTAACGTGCAGTAGTTACCTAGTAATGCTTGCTTCCTTTCCTCCCTTCTTTCCCCAGTTTAAATGATAGATGTATTTGATATAAATTCACTTTGAAAAATCTTGACACGTATCCCTAATACTCCTCAGGTAAATATTAGCAGATGTTATAGCACTGATACTTTCAGAATGTCATGCAAATTGTGATGTTTCACATTGCCTTGGGAAATTAAATGTTCACTAGTCTAGATGTAAGTATACAAGCAACAGGATATACTGGCTACTTGAGCTACATTTCTGAGCACTAACTATGTTTCATACACTGTGCTAGTCACTTTTTCATACACATAAAGGCACAATTATAAGTGGTAGAGCACTTCTATTCAAATCCCTTCCACCAGACTCTAAAGCCCATTTCCAGTGTATTAGGTTGTCTGCTAAACACTAAGTACATCAGATGACAGTTGTTCTTTGCTATATTTAATAATTTATGTAACTTAACCTTTGTGATCTATAGATGAGAGAAAGTAAGTATACGGTAAAGAATAATCATTGCTCTTAATTGGTTTTATTTGAAAGATCACGAAACGGAGGAGTGAAGAACCTCTAGTAGTCATCTCATCCTTCACTCTGCTTAGTTCTAGAACACTGCGTACATAATCTTGGCATAAGTGCTGTTTCTGGAAATTATGGAACAGAGGAGTGGAATAATCTCCTGTGGTCGTTTTGGTCTTCACACTATTGTGTTCCACACAACAGTCCCAGGACATTTAGAGGGATTTTATAACTTCTCTTTCTGCTCAGAGTATAATAATCCTTCATATCTGATGGTATTTGTCCTTCCATTACTTTAAGCCTACTGCTTATTTATAGAGATGGCAATTTTGGTTATTTGAATATCACATTTAAAAAGTTAAAAAAGCACGTTTAAAGTAAGTAATAGTTCCTTTTCATTTTATTGAGAGGACTGACTTTGGTTAAGGAAAGTGGCTGTGTCCAAAGATTCTGTGCATTTTGTGATTTTCCACCCTTTACCCATACGTGTACAATGGGCGGGAAGAGGTCAAGTGGACCAGTTAGACATGATCACCCTCGGATTATGCCTTCTACCCATTCAGATGGCAGACAGGCAGAAGGAATGTTAGAAGAAATGGTGCTTCATTTCTCTTTATCTAATTGGGTAATGGGTTTAAAAAATTATGAGCAATAATAAATCTTAGCTCGTAATTGTTTAGAAATATTTTCAGTTTTTAAAGCCAATTCAATAAAATGGAACACAAGCAGTAGTATCATATATTGAAATAAATGCTGTTTACTTTTGCCTTAATTTGTCCTCTTTAGCAAAAATTTAATGCCTTTTTTGCCTTTCTTCCCTTGTTTTAAACTAAGATGTAGTCATCATCCTCTACTTTTTATAGAGTTTTTTAAGAGGCAGGGTTTTGCTCTGTTGCCCGGGCTGGTTTTCAACTCCTGGCCTCAAGTGATCCTCCCACTTCAGCCTTTCAAAGTGCTAGGATTAAAGGTGTGAGCTACTGTGCTTGGCCTTTTCGTAGATTTTTAGTGCCTGGATAGATTTTAGTTTGGTTTATCATTTTTTAATTAGATGAGTTAGATGTCTTGTTTATGGGCTTGTGGTTATAGTGGCAAATTTACAAATGCGAACGTTTTGTTTTACTATTGAGAAAGGTTAATTGTTAGGTAAAAAAACTATTATCTGATAACTGTGTGTTATTTAATCATGGCTACTTTCAGGTATAGAACATAGTGCATTATTTGTCATTGTTACAATAGGTAGTCCCCATTAATCTTATAGAAAATGCCATGAAATGTGCTTCCTCTAGAACAGTTTTGAGGGTAGCTATGCTACTGTATAGTAACCCTTGCTTTGCCTTTCTACTTGCATTCCCCTGTTGGCCACTGGTCCTGTATCTTTCTGCGTCCCCTACTTCATTTTAAGTAGGTAAGTGCCAGTGGCAGCAGGTGGGTAAGTAATTTTGCCCTACTTTCATGAATGTACAGAATATATTTCTATACAGTATTTTTTCTGTACAAGTGACCAAGTATGATTAGTAAACATATGTAGATGTTTATTAAGAATGTGAAAGTGTTTATAATTAAGGCCTATTCTTCCTACAAATATAGATTTTTTGAAAAGTGAATGTAAAATATTTCTGCTTTAGTATATTTTAGCAGATAAAGTGTCTATGTAAAAAAGATACAAATTCTTACGTAAATATTTCTACATTTTGGTTATATCCAACTAAAATTCCTTGTTTCTCCACATCAGAGGAAGCCTGTATTTGAGATTTTATTTGTCTTTTATGTGTTTTTATTTGTCTTTTTTCTGGTGAATATATATGTATCACAGAAATTACTATTTTATGAGACCTGAGTTAGCATACTTATAATCATTTTCTAATGAAAATCGTAAGAAAGGAATTTGTTTTCTAAGTTTAATAGAATTGTCAATTTAGTAAACAAAAACTTTAGGACACCTGTACAGTTGTATCACATTTTACTTTTCAAGTTTGCTTGACAGGGTCAGTGCTGCTTGCCCATTTAATAAAGCTGGACAGCATCCCAGTCAGCATCTCATCGGTCTTCGGAAAGCTGTCTACAGAACTGTAAGAGCCAACTTTCAAGCAGCAAGGCTAGCTACCTTATATATGCTGAAAAAATATCCTTTTCTGTCTATACATGAGAATAAGCAGTGTTTTCAGAGTCCTGAATGTAGATATTATAGTTGCATCCTATAAATTGAGATCGCCTATTTTGAAGCTAATTCCCATTATCACTTTTATTTTAAAACTGGAAATGCATTTTAGGGGAATGATAATAACAGGCAGGAAAAGAGTTTTGATGTTATGTAGCTTTTTTTTTTTTTTTTTTTTTTTTGCAGTTTTTGGCCAGGGCTGAGTTTGAACCCACCATCTACAGTATATGGGGCTGGTGCCCTACTCCTTTGAGCTACAGGCGCCACCCTGTAGCTCATTTTTAATAAGGAAAAACTTAATTCCCTTTCTTTGTTGGTCCAAAGAATAAAGTCATAAAAGCCTGGCCTCATAGTATGACTTTTGTTTTTGTTTTTAGAGCCGGGGTCTCACTCTGTCATCCAGGCTGGAGTGCAGTGGTATGATCATAGGTCACTCTAACCTTGATTTCCTGGGCTTTACATGATCCTCTTACCTTGGCCTCCCTAAGTACTGGGATTCCAGGCATGAACCTGGCCAGGTCTGACATTTAAAAAAATTTCTGAACATGGCAAATTTTCATTATGACATGATAATAAACTGGAAAAAGAAAATCCTTCCCTTTTCAAAAAATAAGAAAAAGAAACCAGGCAGATTGTAGGGGTGGATTGACTAAGTTCAAATTTTGACTGTGTCAGTTATTGCCAAAGTGACCTTAAGCAAGGTTCTTAACTTCTCTGAACCTTACTTTACTTATCTTTAAAATGGCAATAATAATAACATAAACTTCCTCACTGCGATTTTGTTAAAATCAAATGAAATTATGCATATAAAGTGATATCTAGTATTTAGTAAGCACTCAAGGACGGCCTAACAGTAAGTCTGTCATTTCAATTTACTAAATCAGCGAATTAGTTCCATTTGCCAGAAAACAAAGGCATATAAGATCTTTGTTTTAGTAAAGATGAATAAAAATTAAATTATGAGTAAATGGAAGTCTAAAAGACTGTATCTTTAGTATGTTTCGTATTATGTACTGATAAATATAATACTCAAATTTTACAGAACTTTATCTTTTATTATATCTTCATACATATATCCTCTTCCTCACTAGATTCTCTTCTCTTTACTTTATGAGAAAACTAAATAGAAGTTAAGTGACTTACTCAGTGTCATACAATGAGTAATAGGTTCTGTCTTAGCTCTAGGACTTATGACTTAAAACCTTTTCTATAGGATGGAGCTAGAAAATATTCTTAGCAAAGTATCTCAAGAATGGAAGAAAAAGTATCAGCCCTACTATGAAACTAATTTATAACTTTCATAGGAAAACTATAACCCAATTTTAGCCCAAGAATATGGGGAAAGGAGAGAGGGAGGGGAGGGGGGAGGATGGGTGGAGGGATGGTGATTGGTGGGATAACGCCTATGGTTCATCCTATAAGGGTACATGTGAATCTCTCTAAATGTAGAATATAAATGTCTTAACACAATAACTAAGAAAAAGACATGAAGGCTATGTTAACCAGTTGGATGAAAGTATTTCAAATTGTATATAGAAACAGCACTATATATAGAAATACCCCATGATAGTATTAGTGTACACAGCTATGATTTAATAAAAAAAAATATATAACATTTAAAAAACTTTTTTCTATATATATATTTGCTATATTAGACTACCACTTTAGAAATGGAAAGAAGCATTTTTATTTTCATTTGATGTCCATTTGTTCCCCCATTTCTAAATGCCTGTCTACTAAAGGTCAACCATTCTTCTAGGTGCTAGGAAGACCAAGTAAAAACACATGTGCTACCCATTTTGAAATACTCTGGGGATGATTGGGTAAGTCAGCTACCATAATACAATGTAAATAAATACCCAGAGTACCTTCCAACACAGCAGGGCAATATACTGGGCTTATGGGGTCAAAAAAGACTTTCAAGGAGGTAACATCTGAGTTGAGCCTCACAGAACAAGTAGGAATTGGCCATGAGGATGATAAGAGTCTGCATTCCAGGCAGAAAGAAGCAAAAAACATATGGAAAGAAATAGAGATATGACAGTGTGGCATGTGAACTGCAAGTAGTTATACAGTGAATAATGATGGACCAGGCAATATGCTAATCACTAGATAGGCAGTGTTAAATACAGGAGACATGATCCCTACCCATGGAGCTTACAATTTAGTGTAGGGTTGGGAGTGAGAGGGAGCTAGCCTAATAAGGACTGCAGATAGTCTGACTTCCCTGTGCCAGTCACTTTTTTAGAAACTAGGGCAGCAAACAAGTTAGATGATATTCTTGTTCTCAGGAAATTTACCTTCTAGTGGACGAGGCAATCAATTAAACAGACGAGGCTGGGCATGGTGGCTCACACCTGTAATCCTAGCACTCTGGGAGGCCGAGGCAGGTGGATTCCTCGAGCTTAAGAGTTGGAGACCAGCTTGAGCAAGAATGAGACCCGTCTCTAAAAATAGCCAGATGTTGTAGCGGGTGCCTATATATTCCCTGCTACTTGAGAGGCCACGGGAAAAGAATCACTTAAGCCCAAGAGTGTGAGGTTGCTGTGAGCTGTGACACCACGGCACACTACCTTGGACTAAGAAATGAAGGACTGTCTCAATAAATAAATATTTTTAAAAATAAAAAAAAAATACAAATAACAGATGAGATTTTCATATAAAATAATTGGTATAAAGAAAAAAGAACTAAAGGCTTTTGATTAAATGGTAGGGGAAAGCCTCTCTGAAGAGCTGTTATTTAAACTGAGCTTTGAATGATGAGAAAGATCAGGGAAGGAGTGTCCATTAGACTAGCAAGTCTAGTGGCAGGAAGATCTGTGACAGGAATGAATTCAGCATGATTGGAGTACACAAAGACCATCATGTGAAGCACAGTGGGTTGGGGCCTGGAGTGTGAAATGGGATTCAGATCGTATTTTCCCTACATGAAACTTAAGGAATTACAGTAAAAAAGAATCCGCCAACCATTTCAAAAGACTAATGTGATAGATAAACTCTCATACGCCTGATCAAAGAGAAGAGCAGAGATGTACAGGATTAGTAATGAGAATGCAGTGTAACCATGGATGTGAAAGACACGAATCTATAAGGGGATAGTGTTGGCCACTCAGTGGCATCAAGTTTGAAAATGTATGAGAAATGGTTCATTTATCAAAATACAAATCTGTAAAATTGACCCAATAATAATTTTAAAACATGAAGTTATGTTTTAATATTCTATTTAAAAAAGAAAGTACCTGGTTATATGTAAACAATGGAAAATATGTAAAATTAAAAAAAATTATTGACAGAGTTCTTGATGCACTAGTATGGAATGATCTCCAAGTTATATTAAGTGCAAAATAAATTACCAAGTGCACAGGTCAGTATAATACCCTTCTATTTGTATATAAAAGTGACTGTATTTATGTGGGGATGAATACTTATGTATATATTTGCCCGCTTAAGTGTATACGTATGTATATGACTTATCTCCAGATACACACACATTTACTTTTGGATTTGCTTTCATGAATATATGCATGAAATATCTTGAGGGGTGCACAAGATGCTAGGAACAAAGGTTGTCTTTGCCTTTGGATAGGGGAAGCTCAGGAATTTTGAATCCTGTGAATATATTACCTATTCAAAAACCAATTCCATAAAAATTTTTAACTAGCAGGTCCGGACAGTTTAAAAAAAATTTCAGACCACAGAAAATACTAGAAATCTTCCCTATGTTATATTATGCATGAAAATACTATAATCTCACATCAAAACATGTAAGACCCGGTACAGTGGCTCACACCTGTAATCCTAGCAGAGAGGCTAGGAGGGAGGATCACTTGATTCAGAAGTTTAAGAACAGCCTTAGCAAAACAGGACCCTATCTCTCCTAAAAATAGAACAATTAGCCAGGTGTTATGGTAGGTTCCTGTAATCCCAGCAACTAGGGACGCTGAGATAGGATGATCGATCAAACCTATGAGTTTGAAGTTGCTGTGAGCTAGGCCAATGCCGCAGCACTCTAGGTTAGGGCAACAGAGTGAGACTCTATCTAAAAAAAAAGAAATTATTACATCACTCCTGTAATCCTAGCACTTTGGGAGGCTGAGGCAAGCAGATTGCTTGACTTAGGAGTTCTAAACAAGAGCGAAACCCCCACCTTTACTAAAAATAGAAAGAAAAAAACCTAGCTGGGCATTGTGGTGGGCACCTATAGTCCTAGCTACTCAGGAGGCTGAGGCAAGAGGATTGCTCAGCCCAAGAATTTGAGGTTGCTGTGATGCCACGGCATGAGGGCAACCAAGTGAGACTCTGTTTCAAAAAATAAATTATTACAAAGAATAAAATCTATAGATCAGTCTTACAAATAGAGATATAAAATATTTAAATAGAATTTTTATAAATTTAATCTAGCACTGTATCAAAAAATTATTACAGTATAACCAAATAGGAATGTGGTAGAAATGCAAAGATGTTCCCATATCAAGAATTGTATGGATGTAGTTCTTTACAAATACAATTAAGAAGAAAAATAATTTTTGTTTTTTTGTTTTTTTTTGTAGAGATAGAGTCTCACTTTATCGCCCTTAGTAGTGTGCCATGGCATCACACAGCTCACAGCAACCTCCAACTCCTGGGCTTAGGTGATTGTCTTGCCTCAGCCTCCCGAATAGCTGGAACTACAGGCGCCTGCCACAACACCTGGCTATTTTTTTGTTGCAGTTTGGCTGGAGCTGGGTTTGAACCTGCCACCCTCAGTATATGGGGCCCGGCACCCTACCCACTGAGCCACAGGTGCCACCCAGAAAAATAATTTGTATTGATATTGATTGATGTGTCCATAAGGAAAAGGACAGAGGAAACGTAATAGTAGTCTTTTTTTTTTTTCTTGAGACAGAGTCTTACTAGGTCACCCTTGGTAAAGTGCAGTGGCATCACAGCTCATAGCTACCTCTAATTCTTGGGCTCTAGCAATTTTCTTGCCTCAGCCTCCCAAATAGCTGGGACTATAGGCACCTGCCACAACACCCAACTATTTCTTTGCTGCAGCTGTCATTGCTGTTTAGCAGGCCCCGGCCGGGTTCAAACCCGCCTGCCTCAGTGTATGTGGTGGGTGCCGTAATAGTAGTCTTATGTCAGACAACCTATAAAGAGGAGGCTTAGTGCCACTTACATTAGTAGTCTGTGTATTTCAAATAATGTTCAGCTTGCGCCTTCAAGGCCACACATGGCCCTCCAGATCCCCAAGTGCAGCCCCTCGACTAATTCTAAACTTCACAGAACAGATTCCTTTATTAAAAGGCTTTGTTCTATAAAACCTGGATTCAGTCAAAAGGCCACACTCAAGGATTCAGAGGCCACATGTGGCCCAGAGACCGTAGCTTCCCTGCCCATGATGCAGTTAAGTACAAAATTCAGCTTCAAAAGGTAGGTGTCAAAAATAACTAAATTAGCACGTTAGTAATTTTAGTAATTTTGAAGAGTGGAACTTTTCATTCTTTAGACATAAAGAAATTGCCTTCGCAAGTATCCTATGAGATATTTGTGGTGTTTTGTTAATATATTAGATTTTAAGATTAATTTCTGTTTAAAAACTTATTTCTATAAATCTCCTCATGGAAAAATTCAGAATAAAGATTAGTAAATGTAATGGAAGGAGGTTTTACTGTACTTGTTATGCTCTGATGAAAGGCTTTGTTGATTGCCTTAACCTAATTTAACCTACCCCCTGAACTCTGAGAGTGACAATGTAACCAACTACATCTGTGTGGTGCCTTTTAAGGAGCTGGGCCTTGGACTTAGTGAAGAGCAGATTTCAGAAGAAGAAGCACATAACTTTACAGATGGCTTCAGCCTGCCTGCATTGAAGGTAATCAAGATGCAAAAGGAAGGGCCGAAGAAAAGATAGATGCACTTGGATCATACCTTTGCTTTCTGAATGTGAATGCGATAACGGTTCCGTGGTTGTAAATAATTAGAATCTAAATTATCCAAAGTGATTCTATCCTCTTTTGACTTTTGACTATCTGCTACCTGTTGTTCATACCACATTGTTTGGAGATATCCTCATCTTGAATAAGACTGTATCTGGAGAAATGTTTTGCTGCCTGGTATGATCACTCTTACTGATTTTTATATTAATTTCTTAGATCATTGCTAGGCCAAAATAATGGTCTAATTTTGAACCCTAAATTCTGCATCCACCAGTGACTCATTTCTTTGGATTTGTATATTAATATATCCATTGGTCCTACTGTCTTTTTGTCCTATGGGAAAAAAATTTTAAATAATCCATAAATGAAGATTCATTTCTAAGCATGTATCTCATTCCATCATCACTTTCCAGCTAGGGTAGAACTGTACTAAATTATATATTATTGTTACCTGCTATATTGGGATCAGAAGTTCCCACATGCCATGACTACATAATCTGATATAACATTCTTGGTTGATCTTAGAGTTAGTTCAAGCTCGGCTATAGTCATTATTTAGGATAAATTGAAAACTTTAAGAAGTTAAGATAAAGAAATTTATAGTTTGTTTTGAATGTTGGCTACTATTTTTTATTGATCTAGTTCTTTTGTCTTTTTTTTTAGGTTTTATTCCAACTCTGGGTGGCCCAGAGTTCAGAGTTCTTCAGACGGTTAGCCCTGTTACTTTCTACAGCCAATTCACCTGCTGGACACCTCCTTACTCCCACACTTTTGCCTCATTGCATCTTATCTGACGTGATTCAAGGCCTACCTCATGCACACTCTGCCTGTTTGGAAGAGCTGAAGCGCAGCTATGAGTTCTATCGGTACTTTGAAACTCAGCACCAGTCAGTACCCCAGCGTTTATCCAAAACTCAGCAGAAGTCAAGGGAACTGAGTAACGTTCACACAGCAGTGCGCAGCTTGCAGCTCCATCTGAAAGCTTTACTAAATGAGTAAGTTTAGGAGCTACGTAAGGAACTATCCTTGTCATTAGCAACTTTTATTCTTGTATAATCGTAGTAATTAGTAGAAAGAAGAAACAAAATCGAGACATGCAGAACGAAGGATGATTTATAGCTGCAAATGTAGCAGAGAAACAAAGATTTGTAAGTATTGTAATCTGGGGGCGTTATTTATAGTTTTCACTTTTCCTGATTTCAGCAGAAAACCTAGAAAGACAGGACAAAAGCGGGTTGTGGTCATTCTCTTTGAGAACAGAATTGGAGATGGTTATGAAGAATAAGCTTCTTTAAACTATCTTAAGGTGGGGCTCATACACTGGAACTTGTAGGCTCAGAAAAATATCTGCCTGCACTGGACCATTACAAGCAGCATTGTTATATATAATTAAAAAATAATATATTCCTATTTTTCTAAATAAATTGTAGCAGATCTAGAAATTTCTTTTGTAGTATAAGTCAAGCTTTGTGGTCCCAGTTGAATAGTAAAATGTAGGGTCTATAGTTTATATTTTTATATTCTACTGTGATATACCTTTATCAATTAAAAATACTATTTTTATGTGTTCCTACATGGAAATTTTCAAGTTTAAAAACTGAGTCAAGGTATGTAATTGAATACAATCATTTCCAGTGAAATTTGTCTCTAATAGTTAAATATTTATAGTATGGTGGACTTGATCAAATAATGGTTGGGTTCATGAGTTAATAATCAGGAAGGTCATAGGAATTTAATTAGCTGATAAGATTGTAGCTGATGTAGTTGCTTGACCCTGAATACCAGGCAAGAAGTAGAAGGGGGAAGACAGTAATTAATTTTGTAAGATAAGAAAATGGGTAAAAAGGACTTGACACATCAGTAACATCAAAAGGCCAATTCCATTGGAATGAAGGAGAATAAGACATACAAGGATAGGAACTTAAGGTCAGTAAGACATTTTAAGAAGTTATGTTTTTAACCATCAGTTTGAGGACTGAGACAGGTAGATAAAAGGCTGATATAAAGGTTAGGGCACAGGGAAAATGAAGAGACTGTGAAGTGAAGGTGTCCCACTGGTGTGTAGCTGCTGGTCTAAGAAAGCAGGTGCACCAGACTCTCAGGCCTGCCTCTTTTAGGGAACGTAAGAGATAAGGCCATCTCTACATGAGTGGCTGGGAAAGATTGGGTCATCATCAGAGGAAAATAAAGTTTCACTAGAAAAGTTGTAGGCAAAGCCAGAGTCCCTGAAGAATTAATTTTTGTCAATAGAATCAGAAATATATAGGGCGTAGTGGAGTACATTAGAGTGAGGGAAGATGGCTCAGGGAAAGAAGACTGTGACACTGGGTGGACATGAACACATAAAGAAGGAGCTTGTACCTTAGGCAGGAATTGTGGATTACGTAAGGAAGTAAGTGTCCTCTTTTAAAGTGGAATATTCTATATGCTACTATCTGTTATCTAAGTATTTTAAGTAGAAAGCATATGAGTCCCACACCATCATATCTATATCTAATTTGCGCTATGTAACTGCTACACACAACTTTGAAATGATTGTCTAAAAACGTATTTTGTGTTTCCTATTTTAAAACGAAACACTTTCTGTTTCACTCCTCTCTCACCCTTGTCCCCTGTGCTGTTTTCACTCTCAGTGACAGGACCATGTTGTCTCCTGCTTACATTAGGGCATCAACCTATAACTGTTCTCCCTACCCCAGAGTGTGTGCTGCCAGGTTAATGTTACTGAGGCACATAATTGGCTTTTTCATTTAACTGAAAATCTTTACTGGATTCAGAGTATAGCAGCTTCCAGGGTGTCCAACCTTCTGGCTTCTCTGCATCACATTGGAAGAAGCATTGCCTTGGGCCACACCTCAAATACACAAACATTAACAAAAGTTGATGAGCAAAAAAAAAGTCCAGACATAATTTTTGTGATATCTACCACACAGCTAAGCAAAAATGTCCTCACTTAATATACATGTGGCCAATGGGCCACAGGTTGGACATGCCTGATAGACTAAAGTCTGTATAGAACATTTTATAGAAAGGATTTGCCATAACCTGACTGTAGTCTGCATTTCTGTCTTTATTTCTCACTCCTTTTCTTCAATTCAGCCAAACTGTATAAATGCCTTTTCCCATGTTCCACCTAAACTGACCTTCCTCACCTTTTGTCCAGGCTCAAATTTTACCGATCCTTCAGTGCTACCTCTTCCTTAAGTGACTCTTCCTTAGCTACTCCCTGTCTGTACTCATAGCTAGTAGTAATTTCCTCCTCTTCTGAATTCTCATAATAGTATTTCCATCTCTCTGTGGGATTAGCCTTTTGTGTTTTTATCCAGCTCAGCTTTACAGCTCACCAGCTTGGTTTCTATGGGCATTTTCAACTCTCTGGGCCTAATTCCTTAACTGAAAAATGGAAATAAAATGTTAGTTTTAACTTTCTATGATATTGTATTGTATATACATATATGTGTAGTGTCCCAGATTCAGTTATATATTTCTTATGCATAGGAAATGGGCTTAATTTATCTGTTCAGCTCATAAAATACCTCGATATATGTAAAAAACCGTTGTTAAATAAATACATAATACTCTTTGAGACACAGTCTCAAGCTGTCACCCTGTGTAGAATGCTGTGGTGTCATAGCTCACAGCAACCTCCAACTCTTGGGCTCAAGTGATCCTC
Organism: Galagoides demidoff; assembly: GCA_963574575.1. Classification (NCBI taxonomy): domain Eukaryota; kingdom Metazoa; phylum Chordata; class Mammalia; order Primates; family Galagidae; genus Galagoides; species Galagoides demidoff. The sequence continues at coordinate 401 of CAUYQV010171516.1, read as the reverse complement.
TTGCCTCAGTTTTTCTGTTTTTAGTAGAGGTGGTGTCTCACTTTTGCTCAGGCTGGCCTTGAACTCACCTGCAATGGCCTCCCAGAACGCCAGGATTATAGGCATGAGCCACTGCACCCAGCCCAATATATGATACTCTCATGAGCTTTTAAAGAAATTGTGGTTGGCTCAGCGCCTGTGGCTCAAGTAGCTAAGGCGCCAGCCACATACACGTAAGGTGGCAGGTTTGAATCCAGCCTGGGACCGCCAAACAACAATGATGGCTGCAACCAAAAAATAGCTGGGCATTGTAGCCGGTGCCTGTGGTCCCAGCTACTTGGGAGGTGGAGGCAGGAGACTCGCTTGAGCCCAGGAGTTGGAGGTTGCTGTGAGCTGTGAGGCCACAGCACTCTACCCAGGGG
>CAUYQV010171515.1:0-22945 GCA_963574575.1 Galagoides demidoff | reverse complement strand
ATGTTTTGATACAATGATTAAGCAAATGACATGAAATTTATGTTAACCAGCTTGATGAAAGTGTTTCAAATTGTATATGAAAACAGCACAATGTATCCCATGTTTGCATTAATGTATACAGATATCAATTAATAAAAAAAAAAAGGAAAAAAATATCCCATTACTGGACATCTCCTTAGAAGGAAAAAAAATCCTTTTATTATAAGGACACTTGCACTGGACTGTTTATCACAGGTCAGTTTACCAAAATGTGGTAATAGCCTAAATGTCCATTAATCTAGGAATGGATTAACCAGCTGTGGTACATGTATACCTTGGAATACTATTCATCCATTAAAAAACATAAAGACTTTACATCCTTTGTATTAACCTGGATGGAAATGGAGCACTTTACTCTTAGTAAAGCATCACAAGAATGGAGAAGTAAGAATTGTATGTACTCAATTCTTATATGAGGAAAGTTGATGGCCCAGTACATGGCGGGGGGTTGGGAGAGGGAGAGCAGACAGAGGGAAAGAAAGAGAGAGAGGTGGGAAAGGGGATTGCAGAGAAAGGGAAGGAGAGAGGGGGTGGGGGAAGTGAAGAACAGAAAGAGGAAAGGAGGGAAAGGGTTGGGGAAGTGAAGAGCCAATTAAGGGAAGGAGGGAAGAGGGTAGGGGGTCGTGGTGTGTGAGAACACCTTTTGGAGTCAGGACACAAATGTAAGAGGGATTTTACCTAATGAATGATATCAAAGGAATCTGGCTCTTCATACCCTCTATGAATCCCCAACAATAATGAAAAAACAATTATCCCACTGAGTTCCCAGAAAATATTCTCTACAATGAGAATACAATTTCTCTCATTGTAGAGAATATTTTATTACACACTTGAGAAGTCAAATGGCTGTACGAGATTACATTGGTCAGATTCAGATGTGACCCATGTAAGGACTGGAGAATACTCTAGACTCCTTGAGGCTTGGTCAGCTCTGCCAGGCTGTGGAATGACATGAGGAAACCTCATTTCCTTCCCTATTTGAGAGGCAGTGCACAAAGCAAGACACTCTAGAACAGCAGTTCTAAACCTGTGGGGAGCAACCCATAGAACTGTATTAAAGATCTGTGGCATTAGGAAGGTTGAGAACCACTGCTCTAGAAGAACCCTTTTAGCTTAAAACAACATAATTGATTTTCTTTCTGTCACATCAAAAAGAATCTTGAGGAAAAGCTTTAAAAAATTTAGACCTGTGAAAAAGCCAATGTGGGAGACGCTGGGGTGGGAGAAAGCCCATCACAGGATCAAGTATCTGAGGAGATGACTCAGGAAAGAATAAGTCCAAATACATATTAAGTAACTTAGAATTTACTAAATATATCAGTTGGGAAACTGGAAATGAAGGGAACAACATGACTTTGTTACAGAGACACTAGATTGACAAATAATTAAATTAAAAGATGGTGGAAATTCGGAAGGGACTGCATGCAGCGGAGATGCTACATTCAGAGGCTACTGGTGACTAAATACCTGAAACAGCCCTTTTAGAAACGATACCTCTGATCTGGCTGTAGTTGTTAAAATACTACATATGCATATTCTTTTACCACTAACTCAACTTCTAGGAATCTATATTCTGCATGGGATGAGTATATATGAAGATTTGAAAACCACTAAGTACACATTCTTACAACAACGAATGTTTCAGAATGTGACTGAACACAACGAATGCTTCAGAATGTGAACACACAGCCCTTAATGTGGAAAGTAAAATTAAGTGAGTTTGTTGAGTTGGGTCATAATCCAATATGACTTAGGTCCTCATAAGAAGAGATGCTAGAGAGACAGAGAAGAGCACAAGAAGACTGTATGAACACAGAGATATAGGACAACCATCTATAAACTAAGGAGAGTGTCCTCAGAGAAACCATCATGGCCAAAGAGCTTGTGGAGTTTCAACCCTTCAGAATTATGAGAAATTAAATTTATGTTGTAAAAGCACCAATCTTGGTGGTGACAAGATTCCTTCTAGGTGCTTCACCAACCACAGAAGGCTGTGGATCTCCAGCCCAGTCTGCACTGACTGTGATAGTCTTAGGCTCACCATTCATTATATTATTAAATAGATGCAGCAAGCATCAAGTTTAAAGACTGTAATAACTAGCCTACTCAGAATTTCTGGGCAGGCATACTGTTGAAGTATGTTACCAAAGCAAGTCATTCAAGTAGACACAATGTCACCAAATGAATAAAATAAAGAATAGGTAACTAAAGTGATAGAAATGAATAAACTTCTTAACAATGAATTGAAAATTAACTGTTTTATAACAACTCAGTAAACTTTAGTAAAATACACTGAAATAATTCAAAAATTTATTACAAACATAACAAAGAAATTAAAATAACAAGAAACCAAAATGTAATCCTCTAGTTGAAAATTACAATGAATGAGATGAAAAACACAATTGTGGGCATGAATGGCAGAATCGATCAAGTAGAAGGAACAGAATTGAACTTGAACATAGTTTTTTGTTGTTGTTGTTGTTGTTGTTGTTGTTTTAAATAATGTCAGTATAGAAAATGAACAAAATGAAGGACAACAAGGAAGAAACCTTAACAGACATAGGGAATAGCAAAAAGGTAAATTTATGAGTCGTTGATATTAATCAGTGAATACATAAAGATAAAGAGAGCAGAAAGATTATCTTAAGAATTAATAACAGAAAATTTTATAAGATAAAAAATGATTGTAAATACTAAGGTAAAAAAAAGGTCAAGGATCACCAATCAGATTCAACCCAGATGAGAGCTAAGTCACAATTTTCTCAAACCCTGGCTATTCCAGAACCACAGGCTATTTGAATAAGCCCTAGTAAGAGTTTCAGAAAGAACTAACTCTCTTATAATTCAGCCACAGCTCTGAAAAAAAGACCTCAGTGAGGAGCTGCTAACCAACCCATAAATAGGTTTCACTGTTGTATGCCACATAGGGAGCCTACTACTGGTACAACAAGAATTGCCAAGGAAGAAAGGATTTATTACAGTGGTATTGTCTACTGGGAGGGGGAAGGTATGAACTACCTTGAATTCACCTACCCAACCAACAGGACTAGGTTATTTTTCTGGAGGTGAGATGAATAATGCTCAAGGGGAGTGAGTATCATTACATGTTTGGGATAGAGTGTAGGGCACACCAGCTGAGTGAAAAACCATACTAGTACATACCTCCAATAATCAAAAAATGGTGGATAAGTTCTTCCTCAGGGTGCAGATTCTAGTATCATAATGAGATAGGGTTAACATTCATCATTCATTCTACCTGTGCACAGGCTCAGTGTGTTCTAGGACATAATCTGTGGTGGGGTTATGGCTCTACAAACAGGTGGTGTCAGGCTCTGTAGTTATCTCATGGCTGTGAAAAGGTTCCATGCAACAGAGAAGTTACTACGTTCTGGTTAGCAAATCTTACTGCCCCGGGAACTTGAAACATAAGAGAACTACCAATAAAAAAAAAAAAATGGAATTGCTTTCTTGTTTATGGTGCTGGTTACAATCCTCCTTTCCTTTTAATTAATTGTTGTCTTCTTGGGGAATCAGGGTATCAATTGATCTGTCCATTCTTTTCCAATTGCACATTTTTTAAATTTTTTATTAAATCATAAGTGTATACATTCATGGGATAGAATGTGATGATTTGATATACAGTGTGAAATGTTTAAATCAAACTGATTAACATAACCATCACCTCACTTATTTTTTGTGGTAAGGCATTTAAAATTTAAAAACAAATCTAGAAGCATCATGTTACCATACTTCAGGTTATATTATTAATCTGCATTGATCAAAATGGCACAAAAATATAAATTTCAGTATATGGAAAAGAACAGAGAATATAGAGATAAACCCAGCCGCATGTCATTTGATCTTTGATAAGCCTAACAAAAATAGTCACTGGGGAAAAGAATCCATCTTCAACAAATGGTGCTGAGAAAACTGGCTAGCCACATGTAGAAGACTGAAACTGAACCCCTCCATTTAACCACTAAGAAAAATTTATTCTCCCTGGATAAAAGGTTTAAGACTTAAGCTATAAAGTACAGGGAAATCACTTGAAGCAATTGGCCTGGGAAAATATTTTATGAGGAGGTCTCTTCTGGCAATTAAAGCAACAACAAAAATATATTACTGGGATTTGATGAAGCTAAAATGCTTCTGCCCAGCTAAAGGCACTGCAAGTAACGGAAATAGACCACCTTTGAAATGGAAGATGTCTTCAGGTTATGATTCTGACAAAGGGCTGATAACTAGAATCTACAGAGAACATAATTAATCAATGAGAAAAGAACAAACATCCCTGTTTTTTAGTGGGCAAGAGTCTCTGAAGATGAATTGCCAACAAACACATGAAAAAAATGCTCATTGTCCCTAATCATCACAGAAAAGCAAATCAAACTTTGAGATATCGCCTACCTCCAATAAGATAATCCCACATCACAAAATCCTAAAACAGCAGATGTTGGCATGGATGGGGACACTTCTACATTGCTGGTGGGCTTGCAAACCAATACAGCCTTTTCAGAAAGAAATATGAAAAATTTTCAAGGAACTAAAAGTGAACCTATGGTTTGATCCTGCAATTCCATTACTAGGTATCTATCCAGAAGAACAAAAATCATTTTACAACAAAGACATTTGTACCAGAATATTTATTGCAGTCCACTTCATAATATGCAAAGTTGTGGAAGCAGTCCAAAAGCCTGTCAACCCATGAATGGATTAGCAAATTGTGATATATGTATGCCATGGAATACTATGCAGCCATAAAAAGATGGAGACTTTACATCTTTACACCTTTTGTGTTTATCTGGATGGAGTTGGAAATTATTCTTCTTAATAAAGTATCTCAAGAATGGAAGAAAAAGAAAGTATCCAATGTACTCAATATTATTATGAAACCAATATATATTCACATATACATCTATACGAATGATAAATCACAAATATAGTCCAGCAAGGAGGAGGAGAGAGGGGAGAATGAGTGGGAGGAAGATGAGGGACATTTGGTGGGATCTTGCCTAATTATAAAGCTCTGTCTGTTTTTTGTTGAAATGGAGTCTAGTTGGGGTATGAGGAATGGAAATTTTGAGTCTGTATGTCAAAGTACTCATGAGTGATTGGTGAATGAATGTTTCTGGTATCATTATTTCAATGTTATTGTTGTTTTGAAATAACCTTTTAATCTGTGTAACACTAATACATTTGTCATGAAGTAAATTCAGAAAACCAGTAGTAAAAGGGAAAGACTACATTTTTATGGTTTCTGAATGAATAGAGTACTTTGAGGAATGGCAGAGAATAATCTAGAGAATTAATCTCACCTTGGTAGATCACCTCTGTTAACCTGTTGTGTCCATGAAGCATGTCGTTTAATTTTATTAACTTATATTTTTACTTTTGTGGAGGTGTTTATATAAATGTAAACACATTATTCTTAGTAAAGCATCACAAGAATGGAGAAATAAGAATACTACGTACTCAATTCTAATATGAGAATGATTAAAATCCTAGTACACAGTGCGAGGTGGGGTATAGGGAGAGCTGAGAAAGGGAAGGAAAGAAGGGTGGGGGGTCAGGGGCTGTGGTACACCTTTTGGGGGGTAGATACAAATATAAGAAGGTCCTTATCTAGCAAAACAAATCAATGTAACATGGTTCTGTGTACGCTCAATTAATCCCAAACAATAAAATAATTAAATAAATGAATGTAAAATGAAGACTTGGCTGTAACATAAATACTTTCTTGTTCTGTTAAGAAATAGTCAAGAGTCGGCTCAGCGCTTGTAGATCAAGCTGCTAAGGCATCAGCTGGCCACATACAAATCCAGCCTGGGCCTGCCAAACACAAATGACAACTACAAGCAAAAAATAGCCAGGCATTGTGGTGGGCCCCTCTAGTCCCAGCTACTTGGGAAGCTGAAGCAAGAGACTCTCTTAAGCCCAAGAGTTGGAGGTCTCTGTGAGCTATGATGCCATGACAACCAGGGTGATAGCTTGAGGCTCTATATAAAAAAAAAAAGTTAAGAGTAATGTAATTATCAAGAACTACTCAAATTAGAGTGCAAATATTTTTGTTGAGTAGCTATTGATAATGCAGATTTACTAGTGATTATTTTTAAGGTTATGGATAGGTTGCAAAGAACATATTGATAAGTTTTCAGTCACTCTTAGGGTAGTAGAATGTATCCAAAGAGATAATCATGTCTATTTGGGATTTTTTTCTGAGATAATATTTAGGAGATTTTCAGATGGAGTCTGTGTTAAGATCTATTGTGGACAGAAAGGGGATTTGTAAGGAGTTTTAATAACTAGCAAGTGTCCACTGTTGAGAAGTAGTTTAAGGAGTTTTTATTTGCTTATTTATTTGTCTCTAGAGAAAAGTATATCTAAGGCATATACAAACCATCATCTGTTTCTGTTTGAAGGTTTATAAAACAAATTTTAGGTAATATTGGGGTTATGTTTTTATTTTTTTTTTTTTTTATTAAATCATAGCTGTGTACATTAATGCAATCATGGGGTACAGTGTGGTGTTTTCATATACAATTTGAAATATTTTCATCAAAATCGTTAACATAGCTTTCATGTCATTTTCTTAGTTATTGTGTTAAGATGTTTACATTCTGCTTTTAGAAAGATTCACTTGTACCCTTGTAAGACAAAACATAGAGGTGATCCCTCCAATCACCCTCTCTCCACCCATCTTCCCCCCTCCTCTCCCCTCCCCATGTCCCTTCCCTATCTCCCCTCCCCATATTCTTATGCTATATAATTCATAATAGGGCTGTGTACATTGGATACATTTTCTTCCTTTCTTAAGATACTTTGCTAAGAAGAACATTTTCCAGCTTCATCCATGTAAACATGAAGGAGGTAAAGTCTCCATCTTTCTTTAGGGCTGCATAATATTCCATGATGTACATATACCACAATTTATTGATCCATTTGTGGATCAGTGGGCACATGGGCTTCTTCCATGACCCTGCAATTATGAATTAGGCTGCAATAAATATTCTGATACAAATATCTTGTAATTTGATTTTTGGTCTTCTGGATATATACCTAATAAAGGAATTGCAGGATCAAATGGCAGGTCTATTTTTAGTTCTCTAAGTGTTCTCCAGACATCTTTCCAAAAGGAATGTATTAGTTTGCATTCACACCAGTGGTTGTGTTTTTAAAGGAGGGTCAATATAAGGGAGATGATCCTGCTTCTCTGACAGCTGACAGGTTTTACTTTTTTTTTTTTTTTTTTTGCAGTTTTTGGCTGGGGCTGGGTTTGAACCTGCCAACTCTGGAATATGGGGCCCGAGCCCTACTCCTTTGAGCCACAGGGGCTTGCCAGGTTGTACTCTTTTTTAAGACTTGAAGATATAGCTTTTGGTCCCAGGATGGTGGCTCCTTTCTCTACTTATAGCAATTTGGGAGGCCAAGGCAGGAAGATCCCTGGAGCTGAGTAGTTGCAGAACAGCCTGAGGAAAAGCAAGGCCCCATGGCTATTAAAAATAAAAAATCAGGGCAGCATCTGTGGCTTAAAGGAGTAGGGCGCTGGCCCCATATACCAGAGGTGGTGGGTTCCGGCTCCAGCCAAAAAAAAAAAAAAGAAAAAACAAATTAGCCAGGTATGGTCGTGGGTTCCTATCATCTCATGTACTCTGGGAGCTGAGGAAGTGGGATCACTTTAGCCTAGGAATTTGACATTGCTATGACGTATGATGTGGAGGGTCAATGGTTGTACTTTGCAGATGATCTGAGAGACAGGCTTTTATAACTTTCATGTACAGGAGTATACACTAGTAAAATTGTATACAAGGACAACTACAGGGTGAGAATGCTGTTGTACTGAATAAGGTTTAAAATGACAAATTCATCATTGAGGTGGGTTACTAGACGAGGCGATAGCTAGAGAAATTTCTCCAGGCAAGATTAGGATATAAAAGGGTAGATTTTATATTATCTTAGAAAGAGAAAAGAGAAGGAGTAAGAAAGGGAAAGGGAATGGGGGAACAGAGAGATGACATGGCATCCTCTAGAAAAAAATGAAAGCAGTTGAGGCCAACCCACTGCTGAATTATGGGGTACAAAAAATGAAATTGCAGCCAAATTCACAAGGTACTATGGATGTGAATCCTCTGCATGTTTTTCCTCCAGCAACTTTGAAGACAGACAACTTTCTAGGTGTTTCTAAACCTGAGACCTAAGGATCATATTCCATTTGGGGGAGTTTTTCAGAAACAAATTCTAAAATGCAGATTTAGTTAATGGGTCCAGTAATGGAAATACATACATATACATATATATATATGTGTGTGTGTGTGTGTGTATACACATGGATGTTTTACATATATATATATATATATATATATATGGAGGTTATGTATGTTTATATAAATGTATATATATCTCCTTTGGAGTGCTGCAATCTTCATTAGCTTGTAAAAAGTGAACTCCAGAGGCTGGAGATGGGGTGGGCATGCAAAAATGTGAAAGCACGCAGAGAAATTATTAATACCTTAAGTCTTATAATAATTAAGTAGCTTCCCATGGGTTACACATACAAGGTTGTAGTTGGTACACAGAATTATTACCATTTATTAATGCATAATATGCATATGAATTGCTCTAATAACCCATTAATAATTATAGTGTGTCCCCCAATTATTTCTACCCAAGTTTGCTTCCACATTTCCATCAAATATTTTAAAGAAACAATGTAATCAGAAAACATCAGTTAGTGCTAACACAAAGTTTTCTGTTTATCTGGTTGTTCGTCTGATTTTGAGTGAAGTTAAATGCCTTGCCATGGCTAAGTCAGTGTCATTAAAATCTTTTTATTATCAATGTCTTGAGTGTATGTCAGTCATGTTCTAAACATCCACTTATGCTCATGTGAATAAGTGAATAAGCAGATGGTCTGAAGGAAAGAAATTCTGTTGTGAATGGGACGACTAGTAATTTGGAACTTTATTTTCATCATCAAAGAACAAAAACTTGGTGGTCGTGGATCTCAAAGCATCAGTATCAGAGGGCTGAGTGTGGGATAACATGCAGCCAGAAAGGTGGTAACATTATGAAACCAATGTTGAGTTTTGAAAAACACAGTATTATAAATTATAAGGAAGGAATTAATAATGTAAAATAAAATGAAGGTAGTTGCCAAAAGTAGGATGGTCTGAGTGGCTTTTGCCCCAGGAGAGAACCTGTGGGATATGCTGAGGGTTTGAATATGCCTCACTCTCTGGTGGTGTCTGTGTAGGAGGAGGACCATGTAGACACTGGCCCCAGCCATGAGTCCCATGAACACAACATCTGGGAAAGTGAGTAGAGTTGTGTAAATCACAGCATAATTTGCTTCAGGTCTTTCAGAAGAGCAGATTCCATATTCCTGTATAACAGTAGAATTGTGAATATTCTGAAGGGCCTGAATCTTTATAGGAACAAAGATGTTTATCAGAAGATTGGAAATCCAGCACAGAATGCAGGAGATCCCAACATTCTTCAAAACTGTGTCTTTGCGCTTCACCCACCTTCCCAATCTAGAGCTGATGGTGATGGCTTGAAAACTGCTCAAGTGGCAAGTCATGCAGAGAGAAAGACCCCGTGATGTTCTATGGATATAATAGACAAGTTTACATGCAGTATTTCCCAGGATATTTTTCACTCTCCAGACAAATATCATTTGAGGAATTACTTGAAGAGCAGAGTCAAGAGGTTGGCCACAGCAAGGTTGGTGAGGATCACGTGTGTGGGCCTTGGTGTCTGGCTAGTGCAAGTTCTGGAGGCATAGGTGAAGAGAAGAAAGGTGTTTCCCAGGACCCCAATCCAAGTTTGGACTATAAATAGTAGCCTCAGGATCAAATAAAGAAGAGTCATTCTCATGGGATCATGAAGAAGTTGTTCAGAAAAGAGCCTGAAAGTTATAGAGTTAGAATTCAGAGTAATATAGCACTAGTCCCAGATTTTCTCTGGAATTTCTAGTTCTAAAGGAGACTCCTGGGCCATCAATAACTTCTCTAAGTACAGCAGTTACATTTACAGGGAGCGGACTTCACACTGGTGCTCACTACTGCCACTCAGAGTAGCCAGCCTTTTTTAACCCTCCCAGGACCATGAAGGATTGGGTATTATTTATTATATATCCCAAATCCTACAGGGCACCATTCTCAGGCAAAGCTTTATCTTCCACATGAAAAATGTCTCTGAAACACACACTGTATGCAGAATAATTTGTCAGTCTTTGGATATACAAAGATTAAGTGACCTGAGTCATTGTTCCTAAGAGCTCAGAGCCCAGTGTGGGGGACATATATGTAAATTATGGTTATAGGAAGATGCAAATGACCCCATGAGTGAAGCATATACAGGGTGTTATGGAGACATACATCAGGGATTGTAGCATTACTGGATGTGTGGTCACATACAGAAATTCTATTATTTTTATTATCTTAGTAATCTTCTCTCCAAAATTATTTAGTTAATGTATATGTGTATCACAAGTAGTAAAATAATATAAAGGCACACACGGAAAAGAATTAGTTTATACCCCACTTGTCATTTACAATCCTTCTCTGAGATAACTATACATCTCAAGTATAGATTCTTTCACTATTTTCTTCATGTTCATACAAAATGTGTGGGTTCCAGCAATGAATAATACGTGTAGTACTAATTTGCTGCTTATTTTTATTAATTTAAACCACACTGTCTCATAGCTTATGGGTCAAAGATAATAATTGTACTTGACACATGGCATTAAGAAGATGACATACTATGATGATGTGAACCATTTTCCAGAAATTCAGGGAAAATTCAACATCATAAAATCTAATACCAAAGTTGACTGCATAAATATTTTTTAAACTAAATGACTGTCTTCATTAATGGTAACAAATGCTTTAACAAATATCAGCAGCATTAATTTTAAAAAGCAAAGATATGACAGTATGGATATTTCCTTAGCATGCTATGTATGTGCATATTCTAGCACTTTATTTATGCTTTGCTTTATAAGAAAGCAAAGAGGCCCATTCTTTCAATACCAATAATTACTGTCCTGTATGAATAATTATATAGGAGGAAATAAATTAGCATAAAATATCAGAGAGAAAGAACCTATTTGTAGTTTCCATGATAGTATGATAAGCACTCCCTAGAGAATCAGACTTAAAAGTTGATTCAAATAATAGAAGAATTTATAAAGGGAGCAAGCTATAAAGTTAATATTCAAAAATCAATAGCCTTCATATCCACAAAAAATCAGTTACATGATGAAAGAGAAAGTCCTACCTTTAAAACCAATCAAAAGGTATAATATTTCAGAATAAAATGAAGAAACTTGATAAAGAAAAATTTATAAAGTGGAAGACATTTCTCATTCCTGGGCCAGATATGGAAACCTCATAAAGTTATCAATTCTCCAGAAGTTAATCTGAAACTTTGATGGAGCAAGTAAATATAACAATTGTATTATGGAGCCAGAAAATTTGACACTAAAAATTAAATAAAAAATAATATGCAAAATTTGGCAGAAGGGATAAAGAAGAGCTGTGAACTATGGAACTGTTCCCCTCAATTACTAGAACACACTTCAGCATCACCATGTAAAAGTGTTACACTAGCACACAGATAGACAAACAGAACAGAAAGATATCTAAAATTTTAAAAATTATAGAGCCATATGAATCTTACATGAAAATAGGGGTGAATTACTCTATGACCTGAATATGAAGAAAGGTTATGCCCGAAAATGAAAAGGCAAAGAATGTTGTAACATTAACAACATAAAAGTTAAGACTAAAGCTTACATGGCTAAGCACTGAGAGAAATACACTTTCTGCTTCTGGTACAGCTGAAAACATCCATTTCAACCTTTTTTTTTTTTTTTTTTTTTTTTGGAAATAATGACCATAGACTCTGAAAAAAAATATAAAACCCCAGTGTCTTTAGAGTTCACTAGTGACTGAAAAGAAGCAGGTAGATCCTAGAAGGAGTTTGACCTTGACAAAGAAGGTTAAGTTTTCCATTTTTATAAATGACTCTGACTCTAAAGGAGGCTGTGGTTGGTACCCCACAAAGTGATTAAAGCCAAAGTAGAGTCCTATAGTCCCATTAGCCAAAAGAACAAAAAGAAAAAGTTAAGGACAACTGCAGAGGCTGCAAAGGAAAAAAGTGTGGAAGAAGAGAGAAAGGTGGGGCCATAACGTGTAGGTGTGTTTTTTCTCCAAGTCTCTGGCAGATGCCAACCTACCCACAGAAGCCTAAAGTGAATGAGCTAAGACTTCTGAATATGGAGTGTGAGTTAATCAGATTAACCATGTACTGAAATGACAAAAATCTATGCTGTTTGTTTATCTCATGAAAACATAACTGAATGCAGTCTCTACAATGTCTGAGGACACAATTCAAAATTACTAAACAATGTGACCCACATTCAAGGAAACAATCAATGGAGACTAAACCCAAGAGAACCTAGATGTTGGAATTAGCAAATAATTATTTTAAAGCTGATTTTATTACTGTTATCGAATGGATAAAGAAAAATTGGTGAGGAGAAATTGGAACTACATAGGAAACACAATGAAAATTCTAGAACTGAAAAATACATATTAAAAGTTAAAAACAACACTATGATTAAAATACCTAAGCTTAAGTAACTAGATTATTTATTTAAGATAAAAAATAGACAAAACCTTAAGGAGCAGAGGATTAGACATGCTGACACTGACAGAAAATGGAGGATTATATACATTTGTGTGATACTGCAATTTAATTGCATGTGTGTTTTTTTGCCTTTAGGTCTTCACACAGAGTTGAATCCCTTGTTCATATAGGTAGTAGGAAAGGTATTTGTCTTTGACTCTGGTTCAGGACACAACTATGGTAAGATCTCTATAATTTTCTGAGTGGTATAAGCATCTGACACAGGTCTCCTAAATTCTCCTTTGTATTTTCTGTAGATGGGAGCATCTTCTGCCCAAACAGGATAACTCTCAGTGTACTCCTGGGCAACCTAGGATGGGAGCTGGTAGCCAGGGGAACCAACCTTGTAATTAGATGGTAGGAATACTTACCTCCATCCCTAATCTCCAGAGAAAGACAGGGGATGAAGGTTCAGTTGGTTAACACATGACAGGATTTTTATTAATCACAATACAAACATTCTTGTACAATCAAGAGTTAATAAAAACCCAATGGATAGGGTTTGGAGACCTGTCTGGTTGCTGAACACATGTGTAATTGCTTTTGGCTTCAGAAGACCACACTCCTGCTGCTAGTTCCAGCAATGAGACTGACCCATTACTTTGCATTTCCTGATCTATCTTTGTTCCCTTTCTAATGTTTTTGCTTCACCAAGTGTAACAAGACTCACTTACCTGCTTATCTGTCAAGAAGAGACTTTTCTGTAGAGTAACAGTGTGGGCTCCAATAAGAACAGGGAGACTGAAGACAGTATTCTCAAATCCTGAAAAAAATAGAACCAAACTAAACAAAAATCCTCTCACTGAAGTTAGCACACTTGACCACCATCTATTTCATCAAAATTGGGCCATAGCTTGGGCCAGAGACTGTACAACCAGAGAAGGAATATGCCATCTCAGTCACAGACCAAATCAGGCTGGGTGAATTAGCATTTCCTTCAAGTCAAATCATGGCAAGGTGACCACCACTGGGTTGATCCATCAGGTTCACACTCACAGAGTAAACCCATTCCTGTGAGACCACAAAAATTAAGATACAAACAGTGAAATTTACTGAGAATTGAACCTCTGCCACATACTGCTTGGAGAGTCAAATATATCAATTCATTAATTCTCTGATATCCTAAATATGGTGGATACCATTCTCACTTGGCAGAAGATAACAATCAGACAGGGAGAAGACAAGTGTTTCACCCAGAGTTTCACAACTCACTAGTGGCAGAGGAAGAGGGATCTGGCCCCAGTAATGCAAGGCCTAAGAGTCTTGTCTTAGATACTCCGTTAAGCTCAAGAGGAATAGTTTCTTATGCTGTCTGCTGGAATTCTCTTTATGAAGCAATTTTTAACCTGACAGCAGGAACAACCACAAGGCAAAAGTAAATAACCAAACTATCAAGAAATTTGAGCAGTGGAAATACCACAGAGGGGGACATCAGTTATATACATAAATATGAAAACAGAAAAGGAATCAGGTTGTGAGGGACAAGTCAGACACAGGTGATAGGAACAGCTGGACTGAAAGCTCCTGGATGGGAAGTGCTGAAAAAAATCCCTGGATCCTGAAGGGAATTGACTCACAGACAATAATGTAGGAGAAAATGGAATTGGGAGAGACCTAGTCACATAAGTGGAAACATGATGAGAGGTGTGGAGAAAATAATAGTAGTCAGGGAAATGGAAATGCAGACAAAGAGTGAGTTTGGAACAGCACTACCACTTTCTGTGTTTCTTTTTTTTTTTTTTTTTTTTTGAGACAGAGCCTCAAGCTATCCCCTTGGGTAGAGTGCCATGGCATCACAGCTCATAGCAACCTCCAACTCCTGGGCTCAAGTGAGTATCCTGCCTCCGCCTCCCAAGTAGCTGGGACCACAGGCACCTGCCACAACGCCTGGCCATTTTTTGGTTGCAGCCACCATTGTTGTTTGGCAGGGCCGGGTGCCTGTGGCTCAATCATCTAAGGCACCAGCCATGTACTTTCTGTGTTTCTAACCAATTACCTAACAGGTGGTTCAAGGTCCATTCAGAGAAAATACCAGTCCGTACAATTTATTGATGACTTTCTGTGTGTTGGGCCTTAGGTCTGGGTAGAGGAGTCCCATGTATGCTAATACTGAATGTCCAGTTTAAATAATATCCTCGACTTATTTTATATGGATAGAAAATGAGACACAGATTCATATAACATTCTGATAAATGCAAACTCATCTGAAATAATAGAAAGCAGGTCATTAACTAGTGACCTTGTGCCTGGTGTAAGATGGAGGGGGAAGGAAAGCTTCCCACAGGACACAGGAGCATTTGCAGGAACAATGGATATGTTCAATGCTTTGATAATGGCATTAGTTTCAAGGGTATAGAAGTATGCCTAGAATTTTCAAATTATACACTTGTCATTTATACCTCAATCAAGTCATATTAATAGCAAAGAGGTAAAAATGAAAACAAAGTACAGAGGTTGTTTCTTAGCTTTCCCAAGATCACTCCATCCTAGTGAAGGGCAGACGAGGTCCCTGGTGCAGTGATAGCAGCTCACTGACCTAGTGAGCAGGGTGGGGCCTGATGCTGTCTCTGTCATGCTCACACTCCCAGTCAGAGTCACACAGCTGTCACACAGCTGCTGGCTGATTGTGTTGCTCCAAAGTACTGGTCCAGAGTCAGGCAGAATAGAACACTGTGACCAGCTTTGCTAGAGGCTGTGGGAGCAATGCCACATGTGTGATGTTGAATGACACTCTATCCCTATCCCTGGCTCCAGGACTGGGAAGCAGAGACATTGTCATGATTCATTACCCCTCAGCCTATAGGGGCACAGGCAGGGATATTAGAAATACTTCCTGCTGACAAATGCATCACACCTGGTGTAAAGGCAATACTTTCAGTGGGGAAGAAAATTAGATAACATCAAGCCCAAGGTGACCCACTATCATGCAATTACTGAGGTGACATCCAGATTCTGAAACCAGATTCTGACTGGTACCCCAGGGCTGTGCATGTCTATATACACAAAACTGTTCACAGAACAGGGACCACACAAAAAGGTCCTAAACTTTTTTTTTAACTTTTTTTTTTATTAAGTCATTTGTACCTAGATCATAATTACATTTATGCCATTATAGGATTCAATGTGTTGATTATTTGTACAAATTGGAATGCTTATATCCTACTAAACAACACAGCCTTCACCACTTTTACCCAATCATAGGATTAAGATATTTATGCGCTACACCTGATAGATCCAACTTGTACTTGCAATATGTTCCATAGGTGTGATCCTCCTACCAATATCAAAATGTCTCAAATTTTCCAAGTTCAGTTCTCAGGACTCCTGGTGGATAGACAGGGTCCACCAGAAGTGGAAAGAGTAGGTGAGAGCACAGAATCGTCCATTCCATGCTGGCCCCAGACTTAGCAATGTTCTCCCATCTGAAACCATATAGTCATAACCGTATTTAGCCTGCTGTGGGGTCTCAGTCCTCACCCTCTACTTCACCTCCTCAGCTCAGAAGCAGTCCAAGGCTTAGGTGAAGCTGTGTTCAAGCCAGAGGAAAACTTCTGTCTTTCCAGTTCCTCCAGTTTCCCCCTGCCCATTGAGTGTATGGTGTCTGAGATACCACAAAACACTTACCACAGTCAATGTCTTGACTTCAACTGCCAGCGGGACCATTGTCATCAGTAGACACCAGCTATCTGGAGCCAAAACAGTTATGAGTCTTGCTATTCCCTGATTTCATTTCCCATCAGAGCAGCAATTACCATGTCACCTTGAGGTGCTTCTGCAAGGGACCTTGCCACACCTGAGAAGAAGCTGTAAATGACTTTTCCAGGACAAGTCATCAGGTTCTGGGGATTTTTCAGACATGAACTAATGATAATCAGGTGTAACTAGGAGGAAAATCTATCAGAGGCCACTGCCGCAACCTCTGAATTTTGAGTGGGTGAAGAGGGAAGTCAAGACCTTGTTATTACTTCACTGGGATAACCCCAAAAGGGCTACAAAGTGGAGTCTCATCATCAATTTCTGACCCCCTCGATATGAGTGATGTCATCTGCCATTTTCATATTCCTCCCTGAATTCTGGTGTTTTACTGTTAAGAACACAACTCTTTTCAATAACATAGATATTTAAGCAATATGACATGATGCTCTTCTAATGTGTCAGTAAGAGACATTAGAGATATTGGATTTTCTACCAGTCCCACCCTTCCCTTCAGGGACTTCAAAAGGTAAATTCCAAAATTTACCTTTTGGAACTCCCCTGGGGAAAAGGTAGCACACACAACAAAAGTGGCGGTATTTGCCATTTCTGCAAGTGTTTCTACCCTAATTGTTGAGTCCTGAGTACTGATGCAATTCCTTTAGTTCCACTTGTTCTTTCCAGCTACTGGCCGGGATTTCCAGTTATTTCTTGGTGTTTCTTTATAGACTTTAGGTGTCCTTATTCTCCTATTTTTTGGGGAAACATTAGTTTAAACATTATTTACCTCCCTCACTAGACTAAAATGATGAGATTATTGTTGTTATATTCCCTTTTCCATTATTCAGTTTATCTGAAAATCTGTTTAGTCTATAATGTCTACATTATCATTATTTTAGCATTTATATTAGGGCCTTCAGTGCAAATTCCAATAATTAAGTATAGGTGTATGTCTATCATTAAATGCATTTGTGGCTAGTGCTTTTAGTGGAAGTTTTGAGAGCAGATTAAATTTCTTTTATAACACACTGTATCAGAATAAATAAATTCTATTTTTTTTTTAGATTTGGTAAGTAATTCTCTCCTGTATGTATAATATTGATAAAAATTTTAATTTTTACTATAGGTAATTTATATTCAATCTTTTTGGAAATTGTAGGTTTTTAAATTTTGGAAAGATTAGACTTTTGGTGTGTTACCCAGGCTGGACTTGAACTTCTGTGCTCAAGCAACCCTTCCACCTTCACTTTCTAGTAGCTGCCACTGTGCATGAGCCATGCACCTGGCAGGATTTGAAATTTGTAAAGGAACTGAAGTTGTAGCAGCAGGCAATACAGGTACCTTGAAGAAGAGCTTTCCTGGTAGAGGGAACAACAAATACAAATGTGGGAGTGTGCTAGAACCAGTCAATACTTCTTAGACTCAGGAAATGAGGGGCTTTCTCTGTACAGTAGAAGACATTGCTGTGGCCTTCCTTTGGCCTTGGACTTTCCTAAAAAAGAAAGCCAATAGGGCAATACCTGTGGCTCAGAGGAGTAGGGTGCTGGCTCCATATGCTGAAGGTGGCAGGTTCAAGCCCAGCCATGGCCAAAAACTACAAAGAAAGAAAGAAAGAAAGAAAGCTAATATCACAAAGGGCATGTGCCTACACACCCCAAGCCTAAGGAGTTGGTTTGGGAGAGCATCTTTCAAGGGTCATTCAGAGAAGCTAGGCATGTGGATTCTGTTCATTTCTCTTGTTTAGAGACTATACACAATCAGGAATGAGAAAGGGACATTTCCTTGGTTCAAAACCTCAACAAGTGTGGAGCCATGTAGGACACTGCATGATGTTGGGGGATTTTCAGCAGAATTTGAGCATGATATGACTGACATTTTAATAGGGTCCCTTTGCTGTTGTGAGGATAATTGAATAAATGTGGGAGAGTTAGAGGCCATGAGATGGATGAGACATCAGCTCAGGTCATCCCACAGAGGGACAACAACAGTATAGTGTTTGGGGGCACGGGAAGTATCTGTGGAAGAAGTGGACTTCAGAATAATCTTAGAAGAGCTGCCGGTCTTTGCCAACACATTGTGGGAGCTCTGTAGAAAGTGAAATGAGTAAATAACTACTCCAAGTTATTTTAGCCTGAGGAAGTAAAAGGACAACCTTGCATATTTGGCTCTCTAGAAAACAAATTTGGAGATGGGGTTTAAGTTGCAAGGTATTTATTATGGAGGTTCCTTGGGAGCAAACCTGAAAAGGAAGGGGAAGGAAGTAGAAGTGAATAGAGGGGAATGTCCATTAGGGATCCTGGGTGGGTATAGTAAATTTTCACAGCTAGGGTAGCTAAACAACAATTATTTCTCATAATTTTGGAGACTTGAGTCAAATTTCAAGGTCATGGTGGATTCCTCCCTTGTGAGGGCTCTTTTACTCCTTGGAAGACAGCTGCCTTCTCATACTATCCTCACATGACAGGATGCAGAGACAGGGCACACGCTGTCTCATGTCTCTTCTTACAAGGGCACTCATCTCATCATGAGGGCTCCACTTTCATGACCTAAATCCCCAGCTCCAAATACCATCACCTTCAGGATTAGAGTTTGAATGGACACATTTTCAGGGTCATTAATATTCAGTACATCTCAGAGAAGTTGGACTGTAAGGTGGGCTTGACATCAATCTTGGCCCATGTCCATTAGGAGGAGAAATGACCCATCAATGTTGTTCTGCATTGGTCTGAAATGTCCCGGTCTTATAGTTCCATCTTGACCAGGCATGGGCTATAGGCATAACCTCAAGCAGATGGTACTCCCTGGATGAAGCCACTCCAAAGAGGTGACAGCTCTAGCGATGGGTGCTCTGCTGACAGTCCATCTGCAGGTGGGAAATAAGTCTTTCTCACAAGGGATCTGAAAATGCATCTTGATAACAATCACAGACAGATCTAAGTCCTTAATAGAACAAGGAATATTCATGGAGGAGGCACTTTTGTGGGGAAGGTTTTTCTTTAATTTATTATTAGATGAGTCTTGACATTAGGGCAGAAGTCCGAGGTTGACATATAAATTGGGACTTATTAGCATAGAGGTGGAGTATTCTGAAGACGGAGTCTTTATGTCACTGAACAATTTAAAGGTTGGGGAAATGATCAGGATGAATACAAGGATAAAGAAAGAGCATCCAGGACAATCCAGGAGCATGTGGTGTTACTGTTCACGGGGCTAACTGGTGACACAGAGGAAAGCACTGCAGATGAAATGAATAGCATGAAAAGGAGACTGAGGCTCAATCAGGCACTCAGCAACTACCTATCTTTATTGATCCTCCTATATACTCTAAAACATCCAATAAAAGTTTAAAATAACAAACAGTTAAGAAAGTGAAGCCATGTAAACTGCCATAAAAATTCCAATTCAGCACAATTATTGCTGAGAACATTTTGCTTGAGGCTAAACCAGGTTGTCTATTCCATTAGCCCATTTCCTTAAACTAAAACTAGCAACTATTGTGTTAATGAGGAGAAAGGAAGAGAGTACAATGGCCCAGTGCCTTGACAGATATTTAGCCCCCCCCCCCTATAATGTGGAGTGGCCCTCCAGGACATTCCTTTCTGTGAATGTGTAACTTTCTGCTTTTCAGCAGGTCTGGGCATGTCCTCAGAGTAAGGAGATTCCATCTTAGGGCCAAGTTCTTCAGGAAGGACAAGAGGCTAAGCTATCTTGTCTGAGTGTGGGGGGGCTGTACCCCTTCAATGTGGAGTCTGGGAATGCAAGATAGACAGTGTTTCATTAAGGACCAAGTGATTGGCAAATATTGGATTGGTGTTGCAGGCAGGTTCTGCCTTTATACCATCCATAAATGAAAATACTGAAGCATGGAGTGGTTAAGTCACTTGACCAAAGACCCAGTGATAGGAAATGACTAATTAGGATTCAAACATGATAAGGGCAGTTCCTGCTCAGTCAGTTGATCCACAGTTTATTTTTGTTAGTGTGAGTATTGTTAGAGCTTACTTTCTGAGTTCATGAGCCTCCTAGGGTAAAGGTAAAGGGTAATTGGTTCACATTTGTATGTTCTGAGACTCTTGGCATGTTATTCTTCATTAGAACCACCTCTACCTTCCATTCAGGTTTTGAGGTCTCTTACCTCCCTGTGTAAATTCTCCATCCATCTTTTGAAATGGACATCCTGCAACTTTGCAGTGGCATCTGGAATAAGCAGGGAGCTCCCAAGTGTGCTATTAAGAAAATACACAGGGTCCCAAGGAGGAGACTGTGTTCACTAAAAATGTCTCACGCAGCTGTGTGGAGTCTTACTTCTGTCAGTATGACAAGCTGCCTAACTAGTCAGAGATGAATAACTTCTGGAGCTGCTGGTCACAGGCAAAGTCCTCACCATGATGAATCACATGGGGCTTTGCTGTGCCCACATGCCTTATATTGTAAATTCTGCCCTCCCTTCTCTAACTCCTGCGCTATATGACATTAGGCTCTCTCTTTTGTCTGCTGCTTTGTTTCCCTAAATGCATGGCCATATTTTAACATGGAATCTCTTAGGCACTGAGCCTCCTATATCGATTGGGTCATCTGGACTCTCAGCTCAGTACCAGGAAATGGGGCTGGAATCTTCATCAAGTGAAGAGAAGGAAATTGAGTTTCCTGTTCTCCTGGACCAATCTAGTCCTTCTTCAGCAATTTAGAGCATCATCCCAGACCACTAGCATCAGCATCACCTGTGATCTTGTCACAAGTGGAAAGTCTGGTTTTGTTAACTTTGTTGTTGTAGAAAGAGTCTCTCTGTTCTGACTGGCCTAGTGTGCTAGCTCACAGGACCCTCAAATTACTAGTCTCAAGCAATCTTTCTTCCTCAACATCATGAATTGCTTGGACTAAAGGCACCCAACTTGATAGTTTGGTATTTTTTCTATTTTTTAGAGACAGTGTCCATGTTTGCAGTCTCATCCCAGATCGTGGAGGTTAAGGAATCTTCCAGCCTAGGCTTCTCAGAAAGCTAGCATTGCAGGCATGAGATGTTTCCTCCCACAGACACAAGGTTTCCTGAAGATGGGTTTTGGTTTGTCCCCCAGTCGGTAGAGTAGTGGTGGCATCAAACCACACTGTGGCCTGGATCTCCTGGACTTAATTGATCCTTAAATCTTAACCAACCCAAGTAGATGGTTGGCTAATTTTTCTTATAGTTTGTGGAGATGGCTTCTTACCATTGTTGATGGAAAATAACCCTACTCAGAAAAATAATTTGAGGAGGTTTATTCTGAGCCAAATTTTAGGACCATGACCAAGAACCACACCCAAGAGCCTTGAGGATTTGGACTCACAGTGGTGTGGTGACATTTTGGTTTTACATATTTTAGGGAAACATGTGGAACATATACATTGATTTGGCAGAAAAAGGTGAGACATCTGGAAGTGGAGGCTTCCAGGTTATAGGTGTGTTTAATATTCTGTAGCTGACAATTGGCTGATAGTCCGTCTAATTGATCAGGGGTTAGTGAAAAGAAATAGTTAAAGTAAAGGTTCTGTTAATTAGAAATGAAATTTGAAGAGATAGACTTAAGTGGTTTGCTATGTATATTGAGAACCTGCAGGATGATCTTGCATAGTCTTAGCCCTATCAGTGAGTCATGAAGGACATCTCTAAGAAAGAAAGGGGGCATGATGAGACATGTCTGACCTCCTTACTCATGGTTGGCAACTCAGTTTTAGGGATCCTCTTGGCTAAGAAGGGGTCCAATCAGTCAGTTACTGAGGGGGGAGCCTTAAAATTATATTTTAGTTCATATAGAGGTCTCAAAATTTTATCTCAAGTAGTCCCACTGCATTGATCTCCTGAAGTGCTGGGATTATAGGTGCACCCACTGCACCCAGCCAAACTCACCTTTAACCAACCTCAATGAAGATCCTTCCTTACATCAACCACCACATCCCCAAGTCATGAATTCCTATAATGGCTGATGTCAGAGCAGTTACCAGAAATAAAAACTGAACCATGAACTTTACTTCACTCAACTTCTGCATAGAAGTACAAGGCTCCAACAATCTGTTTCCAATTCTGCTTCATTTCCCTAGCCTTTTGCCCTACCTCTCAGGCTACTGTACAGTCTCAGTAGAAACCAGAAAAATTCAGGTCCTAAATACTTCCTTTTGACTTTTTTGAAAGTTCATTTTAACATCTTCCAGGGGAACAACAACTTGAAAGAGATGCCACTTAGGAGCATGTTGGCCATTCATTTGTCTAGTGGGCCTTGATGTTTCAGGGAAGAAGAAATGATTGCAAGTGATTTATCTCTATCCTTTTCTACTCTGTGCCAGCACCAATACTTTCACTTACCATAAGGTTGTAGCCAGCATTGCTTGTACTTAATAGCATTTCTTTTTTTTTTTTTTTGAGACGGAGCCTCAAGCTATCCCCCTGGGTAGAGTGCCATGGCATCACAGCTCATAGCAACCTCCAACTCCTAGGCTCAAGCGAGTCTCCTGCCTCCGCCTCCCAAGCAGCTGGGACCACAGGCGC